>CM034538.1:68855682-68887122 GCA_020002185.1 Paraescarpia echinospica
TACAGCGAAACAATTTATGTGATTTGTTTGCAATTTTCATCTTTGAATTGTCACAGCTAAAAAGCTTCAATCCTAACCTCAACTTGTTTATTCACTTTATTTTTCTGGGGTTTGTGAAATGTTTGTTCATAGATGGAGTCAGACTTTATTTTGGATTCGTAATACAACCATAAGCAATATGTAGAACAATCAGTTAATTGATATACCATTCCTGGTTGGCGGCAGAGCCATTTAAGGCTGTAACCAGTTGAGTTATATATATATATATCTACCTAAATAGAATGCAGTGAATGGCATTAGTAATTATAATTTGTGTAACTTACCACATTAAATCCGAGTTCACTGAATGGATACAGATTTCCTGCATCTCTCTCTGACTTGGCATAGTGGCTGGGTCTGTGCGGTGTAGTGTGGCTCTCCATGGCGGTCTCTCAGTCTTCACAGCTTTCTCTTGACACTGACGCATGCAACACAGTTCTGACACATACACTGCACTGACATCCAACATATACAAGGGGGATCTCACATGGTTGCAATAAAAAACATAGTATTTTGTAATTGATGGATCTCCTATATCGTGGTTTGTAAGGGTAAGTTCTTATATAGTGCAGCATCCAGTCCTCAGGACGGCTCAAAGCGCTTTACACTTTACTCCCTGGCAGACCTGTTCAGTCGAACACCATCTTGACTTCTCTGGGAAGCATTCAGCCATGCTGCAATTAATGCGTGAAGGCAATTGTACACAAATATCCACCACTGTCTATAGCCAGGTACTCATTCACACATCTGAGTGAACTGGAGCAACGTAGAATGAACAAAATTTGCCCACAGTACTCGAACCCGGGTTCTCTCGGTCAAGAGTCCGAAGCTCTAGACACTGCACCACTGCACTCCACTGCCAATGTCACAATAATAAAAGTTAACAACATACGTGTTAAGTTTCAGAAACGCCAATCCAGGAGATTTATACGTAAATGAGAGGGTCTCGAAAAATCGGGCATTTATACGTAAATGAGAGGGTCTCAGAAAATCAGGCATTTATATGTAAATTGGAGGATCTTGGAAAATCAGGCATTTGTATGTAAATCGGATTAAAATACATCAAAAAACAATACTTTTCCACAGACATTAATAAAACGCTAAGTTTTAGAAATGCCAATGCATGAGAATTACGCATGTGGTTGGCTGGTGTGTGGATAACAATCTCGAATTGAACGTTTTAAAGACTAAAGAAATGATTGTTGATTTTCGTAAAAAGAAGACTCCCATCCACCCTCTTTCAATAAATGGCGTGGAGGTCGAGCAGGTTGAATCTTTCAGATTCCTTGGAACAACAATTTCAAACGATCTCAGCTGGTGCACAAACACACTGTGCATTACAAAAAAGGCACAACAATGCCTGTTCTTCCTGAGGCAGCTCAGGAGATTCGGCATTGCTCAGGAGATTATGATACGATTCTACCGCGCAATCATTGAAAGTATCCTCACTTTCTCGATTGTAGTGTGGTTTGGCCACGCCAGTCAGGAGGAGAAACAACGGCTAGAAGTTATCGTGAAGGGCACATCTAGAATCATTGGGCACGAGTTGCCATCCATTGAATCTATTTACCATGCTCGCTGTGCGTGAAAATCCAAGAGTATTGTACGGGATACTACCCACCCAGCCAACCATCTCTTTGAACTTCTTCCCTCTGGCAAGCGCTATAGAAGTATTAAGACAAGGACTACTAGATTTATAAATAGTTTTTATCCGCAGGCTGTGAGTCACTTGAACCGCGAGATGCCATGATACTGTTTTCAGTCGGTTTAGATTATATGTCGCCATGCTAAATTATTTATTTATTATTTATTTATCTATTATTTATTAACTTGACTACATGTATGTACATACTTTTAACTGTCAGCTTAGTTTTTATATCGTCAGCTAATTTATTTATACATTTATTTATTATTTATTTAACTACATGTATACTTTTTTACTTTTTAGGTAACGTTCAGACAGTATTAATATTATGTTATCAAGTTCACTTTATGTCAATAGATGTACGACTGTCTTAAAATATGTTGGCAGTTGGCCTTGGTTTAAATTTATTCTAGTTTTAGCTTCTGATTGTATATTTTGCGTGTGCATGATGGGGGGCAGTGGAGACAAGCGTGCATGTATGTTGACGCCACAACGCCAGGAATTCCTTGTACATTTGAAATGCTACTTGGTAATAAACAGTCTGAATCTGAATCTATAGATTGAAACGGATTACACTTTGTTCTACAAGATCGGCATGCATGACGGTGGGTGATAATAGGGAACCCGCTGCCGCAAACGTGGTTCACGGTGCTCGTCTAAAGCCTATATGCAATATCAACTACAGGCAAGACCCAAGAAGATTATAGTTAAACAGTTGTTGTTGTCTAGTCATGGTAAGGCATGATTTCTTCTTCTTCCTTTTAAGGGGCTGGGCTCTTGCGAGCGTAATTAGCCCTGAGATGACTGTACAGTTGCGTTATGGTGTAGTGGCCTGTGCGCCAAATATTTTAAAACTTTGGCATGTTCCTCAAGGTGTTGCTGGCGGTGGCTGCAGGTTGTGTAAGCCGAGTCTTTTAAAGAAGACATTTAAACAACCCCTTTTCGCTTGGTTCATGAGATTTAGTTCAGTGTCTGACTGATTGCAATTAACTCACAGACACTGGCATTGACCAGTATTGACCCAGTGAAACATACTCAAATCAGCCGGAAATAAACCCAATTAGGCCATGCCGAGTTCAGAAAATAAGATAGAAAAAAATTTTTTGGGTTTCACTGAAAATCTTTCCAGGAGATTTGATGGATTTCCGGGAGTTTCCCAGCGAATGCAGGAGACTTAACATGTATGGTTAACTTACAGGTTCTTACAGGTCCTCTTCTGGCTTTTAGGCTGTGATGCCTCTTACGCCAGCTCTGATGTTTGTCGTCAAACTATATGGTGCGCATGCGTCTGACGAGTTGTTCCATAATAGGGGTGGGGCTGTGTAATCGAGCTTAATTGGGTGGTTTTTCCATAATTTGTCTAATTTTCCCTCGAAGGACTGAACTGATGGAGCCTCTACCACAGACTGTGGGAGGCTGTTCCATACGTCCGTGCATCGGTGTATAAATGAATTTTTTTTAATGTTTAACCGACAACGTCCTTTGAATATTTTTAGGTGATGTCCTTGATGTTAACAATATAAAGGGTTCTATAAAGAACATTGAATTGGTGACCACATTTGTTGGGATAGGGTGGGATTCTGAGTAATCCAAAATGTATAGTGTAAACGCTACCATCTAAGTCTTCTAAGTCTACTAAGACTAAGTTGAAACCAGATGGAATCAGCAATTACCCACCACGAGTCTTAGACCTGCATCATCATCATGACTGACAAGTTCCGATACTGATATTGTTATGTACAGGACAACATATAAACGGCATCTATGACTGCAGCTTTTTGGCTGGCTAAGGGTCGCGCATTTATTTATAAAAGTTTAAATGAAAATGTACGTTCACTGTCCTGCCGTCTTTTTTTACATTACGATTTACGTTATTTATTATATTGTAACCTTTTAGTTGCTCCAAACACGTGTGGGGGGTCATTTAAACAAATTCTCATCATTGTTATATTACTATTTCGTAATGATCTGGTAAACAAATAATGTTTCGTCGACAGAAAACCTATTAAAAGTTAACATACAAAGTTTTCTTTAAGTAAAATTGCAACTGGCGGCCATATTTGTTTATCGTGGCGACCAGCTGAGATCGGCGGTGGTGTCAGCACGGCTGCTGTCATTAACCCGTTACGACAGTCAAGCTAATAACTCACCTCCGTGATAAGTGAAATCTCCAAAAAAAGCTGTTACCGCGAAGTAAGTTTATTTGATGCTCAGTCAGTTGTTTCACAAATAGCGAACATGTTGTCAAGTTGCTCCGCCATTTGGCGCCCCAGATGTAGAGGTACTCGCGCGCAGCTCGCGACTTCACCGTCATCGCTTCCAGAGACGTCGAATTCGCTCACCGCGCCTTTGTCAGTTAGTCATTGAATCAGTACTTTTATTTCAGACTCAACATTGCGGTCCACCAGACTCAATTATCTGATACACACTTCTATATTACAACACGATACAATCTGAGCTTAGAAAACTTACATGCAGTGTACCACAGGGGTCCATTTTAGGCCCTCTGCTTTTTATAATTTATGTCAATGACATAGTTCAAAGTGTAAACTGTGATCATTTCTTATAATAATAATAATAACAAAAGTCCATATGTACATACAATACAAGTAAATAAAAAATAAGTAATAAATAACTAAATTACAAAGATATAGATGCGCATGAAATAAAAATAGATGGTTAATAAGATATATATATATATATAAAATGTGTGTTAAACTTTAATTAAAAAATTTGGTAGTCCAATATTTAAACAGGACTTCTTAAATGTATATCAGTATAAAAATAATTTATAAAAAGTGGATTTTCAGACTGTTCAAGATGACATAATAAGCTATATATGGATGAACGCATACGTTCATTAAAATATTTAACACAGTTTGTAGCAAACATAAAACTTGCACTGCAGCGTGATGACAAATTGTGTAAAATTCTAAAACTGTTGTTATAGGCAACAGTAATATCTTTCAAACTCTGTTTTTTAAATTTACACCAAAGACTTGAGGTGTACATAGCACCACAGTAAGAGAGAAATAGGTAAGTTTTAATGGTACAGCTGCAAAGGCGAAATTTTCGTGCTAAGACGTTGGCCTGACCATGTAGGGATCTTTTCTGTCTGGCAATGTCGTCATCGTCAGTAAGATTATTGTTAATTATATGACCCAGATATTTACATTTAATAGTGTGAGGTAATGGACGATTATTGAGAGTGACAGGATGATTATTTTTCATGTCCTGAGGTTTGTTGTCAATAACCATACAATATGATTTGTTGGCATTATATATTATGTTAAACGTTTCGCCATACTTGGCATAACAATCTGTTAGTTTTCTCAACCCAGAAACACTAGGTGAAAAATACAGAGATCATCTGCATCTGGTTCATTATGGTGCCTGCATAAAGACATCCAATTTGTAATTTATTAAGATTTAAGTCATCCATGTACACATTAAAAAGGTGGGGAGAAAGGATTCCACCTAGTTTAACACCATTTGAGACAGTAAAAAATCTAGAAAAGCTCTGACACCATCTGACAGTGAATTTCTGGGTACTGTACCAGTGATACAGAATGCGCACAATGTAAGCAGGACAGAGGATTCTTGGTTGGAATGATATGGTCAGAGACTCCCACCAGGTTGCTAGAGAGTCTTTTCTCATATGGCGGTCTGCAGGGAGTCCCTGACACGGTCCTTTGTATGACATAATGAAAATCAAACGTGCTCAATTTAAACATAATAAAAGACTGTGAAAAAAATGCTGAAGCCCTTAAAGCCGAACGACTTGATTCAAAACTAAGTAGTAATGACTTTAAAAAACTTCTGGAAAGATATCAAACAAATGAACAATGCCAAGTTGCCAAATCCCAGCAATGTTGGTGGTGCATGTGGTGCTGAAAATGTAAACAATATGTGGCTTCATCACTACCAGTCTCTACTTAATTATGTACCTGGCTCTCCATCACATACTAAAAAGATTGACATGTATTGCAGCAATATGCAATTTAATGACCAAATGATGGTTGATGCTAAAGAAATACAAGAAATAATTCAGGCGATGCCTATAGGAAAAACTCCTGGTTATGACTACATAAGTAATGAACATTTTAAGTATGCTAATGAAAAACTGCATGCTTATATGTCACTGCTATTCAGCAGCTTGTTAATTCATGGGTTTTTACCTGATGCTAAGATGGTCACAATAATAGGTCCAATAATTAAAAACAAAGCTGGTGATTTGTCTGATAACAATAACTACAGACAAATTGCTCTTGCAACAGTTGCTAGTAAATTATTTGAATCTTTAATATTATCAAGGGCTACCATTTTCTTCACAACGTGTGCCAACCAATTTGGATTTAAAAAGCATCACTCAATATTATCATATTTCTATTAAAAGAACTTTTTCGACACTACATAGTGAATGGCTCTTCTATGTATGTCACTATGTAGGATGCCCCCAAGGCAACAAAGTGAACCATAGCAAGCTATTCACTAAATTAATTGATCGTGGCTTATATGCAGATGATTCTATCTTGCTGGTTAGTGGAAATGTACAACAGAAATTGAAAAGGCACTTAACCTCGAATTAAATCATTATGTGGTTGGCAACAAGAAAACAAGCTCTCCATTCATTTATGTAAAACAGAGAGTATCCTGTTTGCGTCTAAAATCTGACTAACGAAAGGTGATAGCATGGTAATTTCTTGTAATGGTGCTAATATAAAAGCTATGTCAATGGCTAAATATCTAGGTACTACTTTTGATCAGAACATGGCTAGTTCATCTATGGGTAAATCTGTAGTCAAAAAGATAAATGCTAAATGAAAGTTTCTATATAGGAGAAAAGGAGAGAAGAATGCTGTGCTCAGCGTTATTGCAGCCACATTTTGATTATGCCTGCAATGCATGGTATAGGGGATTAGATGCAGACATCAAAAATAAACTGCAGACAGCTCAACATAAGATAATTATGTATCTCTTTAAATATGATTGTAGGCAACATATATAAGTTTTTAAATTTTATTTATTCATATATATTTAATGTATGCATCGAATTACAATTTGGGTCTTATGGTATTTGCAGTAATAAAATATTTAGTTTTGTTGGATATGTTAGTTAATTGCAATGTACACTCCTAGTGTCAGCGTGACGCACTAATGTGTACAAAGGATTTTGGGGTGCTGTGACTCCTTCCCCTTATTTCAGCAAATCATAATCTTTAAACATGTATGGTTGTCATGTGTCGGGTGGGTTCCGCCACCTGCATGTGGTTGGTTCCCCCCACCTTTGCTGTTGAGGCTGAGTTATGTATTAGAATTATATAGACTAATGCACATATTTACGTGGGACAAGGCTCCTTGTTAATGCATATGAGTTACCAACTCAGAATCATGAATCGTTTGCTGTAGGTAACAAGGCAGATATAAGTTTGTATCAGAGCTTTGTATTCAGCCAACACATAATATATAATGCATATATATATATACACATTTTATATATATGAGGCCTCATATAGAATATTGTATACAAGCGTGGAGGCCATATCGCAGGAAGGACATAGATATGCTGGAAGGAGTACAGAGGAGAGCGACTAAAATGATACCAAATCTGAGGGATCTTAGTTACGAAATACGCCTAAAAGAGTGTGGTTTAACAACACTAGAGACCAGGAGATTGAGAGGAGATCACATAGAAGTGTTTAAAATATTGAATGGTTATGAAAATATTGATAGAAACGTTTTTTTCTCAGTTAAGAAAGATAGAAGGACCAGAGGACATGAAGCTACATTAGTAAAGGAGCAGTGTAGATTAGATATAAGAAAGTTCTCATTCTCACAAAGGACTGTAAATGAATGGAACAGATTATCTCCTGATTGTGTTGGTGCTAGTAGCGTGAATATGTTTAAAAATAAAATCGACACACACCTAAAAAAGGCGGGATACATGTAGATAAAAGGTATTGGACTCTCGATAAGCCAAAAGGCTTCCTTGTCCACCTGCCATCCAGAATAATTTTCTGGATGGCAATCTTGTTAAATCTTGTTAAATCTTGTTAAACTCTACCGTTCTACAGCCCCTCCCTACTTGTAACACCCAACAGACTAGTGTACTACCATTCTACAACTCCTCCCCACTTGTAACATCTGACAGTCTAGCACCCTACCGCTCTACAGCCCCTCCCTACTTGTAACACCCAACAGTCTAGTGCCCTACCGTTCTACCGCCCCTCCCCACTTGTAACATCTGACAGTCTAGTGCCCTACTGCTCTACCACCCCTCCCTACTTGTAACATCTGACAGTCTAGTGCCTTATCGCTCTACCACCCCTCCCCACTTGTAACATCCGACAGTCTAATGCCCTACCACTCTACCACCCCTACCCACTTGTAACATCCGACAGTCTAGGGCCCTACCGCTCTACCTCCCCTTGCTACTTGTAACATCTGACAGTCTAGTGCCCTATCGCTCTACCACCTCTCCCCACTTATAACATCCGACAGTCTACTGCCCTACCGCTCTAACATTCCTCCCCACTTGTAACATCTGACAGTCTAGTGCCTAATCGCTCTACCACCCCTCCCCACTTGTAACATCCGACAGTCTAGTGCCCTATCGCTCTACCACCCCTCCCCACTTGTAACATCCGACAGTCTAGTGCACTACCACTCTACCACCTCTCCCACTTGTAACATCCGACTGTCTAGTGCCCTACCGCTCTACCACCCCTCCCTACTTGTAACATCTGACAGTCTAGCACTCTACCGCTCTACCATTCCTCCCCAATTGTAACATCTGACAGTCTAGTGCCCTACTGCTCTACCGCCCCTCCCCACTTGTAACACCTGACAGTCTACTGCCCTACCGCTCTACCGCCCCTCCCCACTTGTAACACCCGACAGTCTAGTGCCCTACCGTTCTACCGTCCCTCCCCACTTGTAACATCTGACAGTCTAGTGCCCTACTGCTCTACTGCCCCTCCCTCTTGTAACATCTGACAGTCTAGTGTCCTACCATTCTACCGCCCCTCCCCACTTGTAACATCTGACAGTCTAGTACCCTATCGCTCTACCACCCCTACCCACTTGTAACATCCGACAGTCTAGTGCCCTACCGCTCTACCATCCCTCCTCACTTATAACATCTGACAGTCTAGTGCCCTATCGCTCTACCAGCCCTCCCCACTTGTAATATCTGACAGTCTAGTGCCCTATTGCTCTACCAGCCCTCCCCACTTGTAACATCTGACAGTCTAGTGCCCTATCGCTCTACCAGACATCCCCACTTGTAACATCTGACAGTCTAGTGCCCTATCGCTCTACCAGCCCTCCACACTTGTAACATCTGACAGTCTAGTGCCCTATCGCTCTACCAGCCCTCCCCACTTGTCTGACAGTCTAGCGCTCTACCGCCCCTCCCCACTTGTAACATCTGACAGTCTAGTGACCTATCGCTCTACCGCCCCTCCCCACTTTTAACATCCGACAGTCTACTGCCCTACCACTCTACCACCCCTCCCCACTTGTAACATCCGACAGTCTAGATCCCTACAGCTCTACCAGCCCTCCCCACTTGTAACATCCGACAGTCTAGTGCCCTACCGCTCTAACGACCCTCCACACTTGTAACATCCGACAGTCTAGTGCCCTACAACTCTACCGCCCCTCCACACTTGTAACATCCGACAGTCTAGTGCACTACCGCTCTACCGCCCTCCCCCACTTGTAACATCTGATAGTCTAATGCCCTACAGCTCTACTGCCACTCCCCATTTGTAAAATCCGACAGTCTAGCGCCCTACCGCTCTACCGCCCCTCCCCATTTGTAACATCTGACAGTCTAGCGCCCTACTGTTCTACCACCCCTCCCTACTTGTAACATCCGACAATCTTGTGCCCTACCGCTCTACCGCCCCTACCCACTTGTAACATCTGACAGTCTACTGCCCTACCGCTCTACCGCCCCTCCCCACTTGTAACATCCGACAGTCTAGCGCCCTACTGTTCTACCACCCCTCCCCACTTGTAACATCTGACAGTCTACTGCCCTACCGCTCTAACGCCCTTCCCCACTTGTAACACCTGACAGTCTACTGCCCTACCGCTCTACCGCCCCTCCCCACTTGTAACATCTGACAGTCTAGTGCCCTACTGCTCTACCGCCCCTCCCCACTTGTAACACCTGACAGGCTACTGCCCTACCGCTCTACCGCCCCTCCCCACTTGTAACATCTGACAGTCTAGCGCCCTACCACTCTACCGCCCCTCCCCACTTGTAACACCTGACAGTCTAGTGCCCTACCGTTCTACCGCCCCTCCCCACTTGTAACATCTGACAGTCTAGTGCCCTACCGCTCAACTGCCCCTCCCACTTGTAACATCTGACAGTCTAGTGCCCTACCGCTCTACAGCCCCTCCCTATTTGTAACACCCAACAGTCTAGTGCCCTACTGCTCTTATACCCCTGCCTACTTGTAACATCTGACAGTCTAACACCCTACCGCTCTACCCCTCCTCCCTACTTGTAACAGCTGACAGTCTAGTGCCCTACCGCTCTACCGCCCCTCCCCACTTGTAACATCTGACAGTCTAGCGCCCTACCGTTCTAACGCCCCTCCCCACTTGTAACATCTGACAGTCTAGTGCCCTACTGCTCTACCACCCTTCCCTACTTGTAACATCTGACAGTCTAGTGCCTTATCGCTCTACCACCCCTCCCCACTTGTAACATCCGACAGTCTAGTGCCCTACCACTCTACCACCCCTCCCCACTTGTAACATCCGACAGTCTAGTGCCCTACCGCTCTACCACCCCTCGCTACTTGTAACATCCGACAGTCCACTGCCCTACCGCTCTACCATTCCTCCCCACTTGTAACATCTGACAGTCTAGTGCCTTATCGCTCTACCACCCCTCCCCACTTGTAACATCCGACAGTCTAGTGTCCTATATCTCTACCACCCCTCCCCACTTGTAACATCCGACAGTCTAGTGCCCTACCACTCTACCACCCCTCCCACTTGTAACATCCGACAGTCTAGTGCCCAACCGCTCTAACGCCCCTCCCCACTTGTAACACCTGACAGTCTACTGCCCTACCGCTCTACCGCCCCTCCCCATTTGTAACACCCGACAGTCTAGTGCCCTACCGTTCTACCGCCCCTCCCCACTTCTAACATCTGACAGTCTAGTGCCCTACTGCTCTACTGTCCCTCCCTCTTCTAACATCTGACAGTCTAGTGCCCTACCGCTCTACTGCCCCTCCCACTTGTAACATCTGACAGTCTAGTACCCTATCGCTCTACCACTCCTACCCACTTGTAACATCTGACAGTCTAGTGCCCTACCGCTCTACCATCCCTCCTCACTTGTAATATCCAACAGTCTAGCACCCTACCGCCCTACAGCCCCTCCCTACTTGTAACACCCAACAGTCTAGTGCCCTACCGCTCTACCACCCCTCCCCACTTGTAACATCCGACAGTCTAGTGCCCTACCGCTCTACTGCCCCTCCCATTTGTAGCATCTGACAGTCTAGTGCCCTACCTTTCTACCACCCCTCCCCACTTGTAACATCCGACAGTCTAGTACCCTACCGCTCTATCACCCCTCCCCACTTGTAACATCCGACAGTCTAGTGCCCAACCGCTCTACCGCCCTGCCTCATTTTAACATCTGACAGTCTAGTGCCCTACCGCTGTACCATCCCTCCCCACTTGTAACATCCGTCAGTCTAGCGTCCTTCCGCTCTACCGCCCCTCGCCACTTGTAACATCCAACATCTAGTGCCCTACCACTCTACCCCACTTGTAACACCCGACAGTCTAGTGCCCTACCGCTCTACCGCCCCTCCCCACTTGTAACATCCAACAGTCTAGTGCCGCACCGCTCTACCAGCCCTCCCCACTTGTAACATCTGATTCTAGTGCCCTACCACTCTACCAGCCCTCCCCACTTGTAACATCTGACAGCCTAGTGCCCTATTGCTCTACCACCCCTCCCCACTTCTAACATCTGACAGTCTAGTGCCGTATCGCTTTACCAGCCCTCCCCACTTGTTACATCCAACAGTCTAGTGCCCTACCGTTCTACCTCCCCTCCCCACTTGTAACATCTGACAGTCTAGTGCCCTACTGCTCTACCACCCCTCCCTACTTGTAACATCTGACAGTCTAGTGCCCTAATGCTCTACTGCCCCTCCCACTTGCAACATCCGACAGTCTAGTGCCCTACCACTCTATCACCCCTCCCCACATGTAACATCCGACAGTCTAGTCCCCTACCGCTCTACCACCCCTCCCCACTTGTAACATCCGACAGTCTAGTGCCCTACCTTTCTAACACCCGTCCCCACTTGTAACATCCGACAGTCTAGTACCCTACCGCTCTATCACCCCTCCCCACTTGTACCATCCGACAGTCTAGTGCCTTACCGCTCTACCGCCCCTCCTCACTTGTAACATCTGACAGTCTAGTGCCCTACCGCTGTACCACCCCTCCCCACTTGTAACATCCGACAGTCTAGCGTCCTTCCGCTCTACCGCCCCTCCCCACTTGTAACATCCAACAGTCTAGTGCCCTACCACTCTACCCCACTTGTAACACCCGACAGTCTAGTGACCTACCGCTCTACCGCCACTCCCCACTTGTAACATCCAACAGTCTAGTGCCCCACCGCTCTACCAGCCCTCCCCACTTGTAATATCTGAGTCTAGTGCCCTACCACTCTACCAGCCCTCCCCACTTGTAACATCTGACAGTCTAGTGCCCTATTGCTCTACCCCCCTCCCCACTTCTAACATCTGACAGTCTAGTGCCGTATCGCTTTACCACCCCTCCCCACTTGTTACATCCAACAGTCTAGTGCCCTACCGTTCTACCTCCCCTCCCCACTTGTAACATCTGACAGTCTAGTGCCCTACTGCTCTACCACCCCTCCCTACTTGTAACATCTGACAGTCTAGTGCCCTACCACTCTACCACCCCTCCCCACTTGGAACATCCGACAGTCTAGTGCCCTACCGCTCTACCACCCCTCCCTACTTGTAACATCTGACAGTCTAGCACCCTACCGCTCTACCACTCCTCCCCACTTGTAACATCTGACAGTCTAGTGCCCTACCGCTCTACCACCCCTCCCTACTTGTAACATCTGACAGTCTAGCACCCTACCGCTCTACCACTCCTCCCCACTTGTAACACCCAACAGTCTAGTGCCCTACTGCTCTCATACCCCTGCCTACTTGTAACATCTGACAGTCTAACACCCTACCGCTCTACCACTCCTCCACACTTGTAACATCTGACAGTCTAGCGCCCTACCGTTCTAACGCCCCTCCCAACTTGTAACATCTGACAGTCTAGTGCCCTACTGCTCTACCACCCTTCCCTACTTGTAACATCTGACAGTCTAGTGCCTTATCGCTCTACCACCCCTCCCCACATGTAACATCCGACAGTCTAGTGCCCTACCACTCTACCACCCCTCCCCACTTGTAACATCCGACAGTCTACTGCCCTACCGCTCTACCATTCCTCCCCACTTGTAACATCTGACAGTCTAGTGCCTTATCGCTCTACCACCCCTCCCCACTTGTAACATCCGACAGTCTAGTGTCCTATATCTCTACCACCCCTCCCCACTTGTAACATCCGACAGTCTAGTGCCCTACCACTCTACCACCCCTCCCACTTGTAACATCCGACAGTCTAGTGCCCTACCGCTCTAACGCCCCTCCCCACTTGTAACACCTGACAGTCTACTGCCCTACCGCTCTACCGCCCCTCCCCATTTGTAACACCCGACAGTCTAGTGCCCTACCGTTCTACCGCCCCTCCCCACTTCTAACATCTGACAGTCTAGTGCCCTACTGCTCTACTGTCCCTCCCTCTTCTAACATCTGACAGTCTAGTGCCCTACCGCTCTACTGCCCCTCCCACTTGTAACATCTGACAGTCTAGTACCCTATCGCTCTACCACCCCTACCCACTTGTAACATCTGACAGTCTAGTGCCCTACCGCTCTACCACCCCTCCTCACTTGTAATATCCAACAGTCTAGCACCCTACCGCTCTACAGCCCCTCCCTACTTGTAACACCCAACAGTCTAGTGCCCTACCGCTCTACCACCCCTCCCCACTTGTAACATCCGACAGTCTAGTGCCCTACCGCTCTACAGCCCCTCCCTACTTGTAACACCCAACAGTCTAGTGCCCTACCGCTCTACCACCCCTCCCCACTTGTAACATCCGACAGTCTAGTGCCCTACCGCTCTACTGCCCCTCCCATTTGTAACATCTGACAGTCTAGTGCCCTACCTTTCTACCACCCCTCCCCACTTGTAACATCCGACAGTCAAGTACCCTACCGCTCTATCACCCCTCCCCACTTGTAACATCCGACAGTCTAGGGCCCTACCACTCTACAACCCCTCCCCACTTGTAACATCCGACAGTCTAGTGCCAAACCGCTCTACCGCCCCGCCTCACTTTAACATCTGACAGTCTAGTGCCCTACCTCTGTACCACCCCTCCCCACTTGTCACATCCGTCAGTCTAGCGTCTTTCCGCTCTACCGCCCCTCCCCACTTGTAACATCCAACAGTCTAGTGCCGCACCGCTCTACCAGCCTTCCCCACTTGTAACATCTGAGTCTAGTGCCCTACCACTCTACCAGCCCTCCCCACTTGTAACATCTGACAGTCTAGTGCCCTATTGCTCTACCACCCCTCCCCACTTCTAACATCTGACAGTCTAGTGCCGTATCGCTTTACCAGCCCTCCCCACTTGTAACATCCAACAGTCTAGTGCCCTACCGTTCTACCTCCCCTCCCCACTTGTAACATCTGACAGTCTAGTGCCCTACTGCTCTACCACCCCTCCCTACTTGTAACATCTGACAGTCTAGTGCCCTAATGCTCTACTGCCCCTCCCACATGTAACATCCGACAGTCTAGTCCCCTACCGCTCTATCACCCCTCCCCACTTGTAACATCCGACAGTCTAGTGCCCTACCTTTCTAACACCCCTCCCCACTTGTAACATCCGACAGTCTAGTACCCTACCGCTCTATCACCCCTCCCCACTTGTACCATCCGACAGTCTAGTGCCCTACCGCTCTACCGCCCCTCCTCACTTGTAACATCTGACAGTCTAGTGCCCTACCGCTGTACCACCCCTCCCCACTTGTAACATCCGACAGTCTAGCGTCCTTCCGCTCTACCGCCCCTCCCCACTTGTAACATCCAACAGTCTAGTGCCGCACCGCTCTACCAGCCTTCCCCACTTGTAACATCTGAGTCTAGTGCCCTACCACTCTACCAGCCCTCCCCACTTGTAACATCTGACAGTCTAGTGCCCTATTGCTCTACCACCCCTCCCCACTTGTAACATCTGACAGTCTAGTGCCGTATCGCTCTACCACCCCTCCCCACTTGTAACATCCAACAGTCTAGTGCCCTACCGTTCTACCTCCCCTCCCCACTTGTAACATCTGACAGTCTAGTGCCCTACTGCTCTACCACCCCTCCCTACTTGTAACATCTGACAGTCTAGTGCCCTACCACTCTACCACCCCTCCCCATTTGTAAAATCCGACAGTCTAGCGCCCTACCGCTCTACCGCCCCTCCCCACTTGTAACATTTGACAGTCTAGCGCCCTACTGTTCTACCACCCCTCCCCACTTGTAACATCCGACAATCTAGTACCCTACCGCTCTACCGCCCCTCCCCACTTGTAACATCTGACAGTCTACTGCCCTGCCGCTCTACCGCCCCTCCCCACTTGTAACATCCGACAGTCTAGCGCCCTACTGTTCTACCACCCCTCCCCACTAGTAACATCCGACAGTCTAGTGCCCTACCGCTCTACCGCCCCTCCCCACTTGTAACATCTGACAGTCTACTGTCTCTACTCGCTCTACCTCACTGCCCCTCCCACTTGTAACACCTGATGTGTCTATCGTCTTACCGCTCTCTACCTCGCCCTCCCCACTTCTGTAACATCTGACAGCTCCAGTGCCCTACCGCTCTACCGCCCCGCCCCACTTAAACACACTCCTGACAGCCCACGCCCTACCGCTCACCGCCCTCCCCACTTGTAACATCTGACAGTCTAGCACCCTACCACCTCTTACCGCCCCTCCCCACTTGTAACACCCGAAAGTCTAGTGCCCTACCGCTCTACTGCCCCTCCCACTTGTAACATCTGACAGTCTAGTGCCCTACCACTCTACAGCCCCTCCCTACTTGTAACACCCAACAGTCTAGTGCCCTACCGTTCTACCGCCCCTCCCCACTTGTAACATCTGACAGTCTAGTGCCCTACTGCTCTACTGCCCCTCCCTCTTGTAACATATAACAGTCTAATGTCCTACCGTTCTACCGCCACTCCCCACTTGTAACATTCGACAGTCTAGTGCCCTATTGCTCTACCACCCCTCCCTACTTGTAACATCTGACAGTCTAACACCCTACCGCTCTACCACTCCTCCCCACTTGTAACATCTGACAGTCTAGTGCCCTACCGCTCTACCGCCCCTCCCCACTTGTAACATCTGACAGTCTAGCGCCCTACCACTCTACCGCCCCTCCCCACTTGCAACACCCGACAGTCTAGTGCCCTACCGTTCTAACGCCCCTCCCCACTTGTAACATCTGACCGTCTAGTGCCCTACTGCTCTACCACCCTTCCCTACTTGTAACTTCTGACAGTCTAGTGCCTTATCGCTCTACCACCCCTCCCCACTTGTAACATCCGACAGTCTAGTGCCCTACCACTCTACCACCCCTACCCACTTGTAACATCCGACAGTCTAGTGCCCTACCGCTCTACCACCCCTTGCTACTTGTAACATCTGACAGTCTAGTGCCCTATCGCTTTACCACCACTCCCCACTTATAACGTCCGACAGTCTACTGCCCTACCGCTCTAACATTCCTCCCCACTTGTAACATCTGACAGTCTAGTGCCTTATCGCTCTACCACCCCTCCCCACTTGTAACATCCGACAGTCTAGTGCCCTATCGCTCTACCACCCCTCCCCACTTGTAACATCCGACAGTCTAGTGCACTACCACTCTACCACCCCTCCCACTTGTAACATCCGACTGTCTAGTACCCTACCGCTCTACCACCCCTCCCTACTTGTAACATCTGACAGTCTAGTGCCCTACCTTTCTACCACCCCTCCCCACTTGTAACATCCGACAGTCTAGTACCCTACCGCTCAATCACCCCTCCCCACTTGTAACATCCGACAGTCTAGTGCCCTACCACTCAACCACCCCTCCCCACTTGTAACATCCGACAGTCTAGTGCCCAACCGCTCTACCGCCCCGCGTCACTTCAACATCTGACAGTCTAGTGCCCTACCGCTGTACCACCCCTCCCCACTTATAACACCTGACAGTCTACTGCCCTACCGCTCTACCGCCCCTCCCCACTTGTAACACCCGACAGTCTAGTGTCCTACCGTTCTACCGTCCCTCCCCACTTGTAACATCTGACAGTCTAGTGCCCTACTGCTCTACTGCCCCTCCCTCTTCTAACATCTGACAGTCTAGTGCCCTACCGCTCTACTGCCCCTCCCACTTGTAACATCCGACAGTCTAGTGCCCTACCGCTCTACCATCCCTCCTCACTTATAACATCTGACAGTCTAGTGCCCTATCGCTCTACCAGCGCTCCCCACTTGTAATATCTGACAGTCTAGTGCCCTATTGCTCTACCAGCCCTCCCCACTTGTAACATCTGACAGTCTAGTGCCCTATCGCTCTACCAGACATCCCCACTTGTAACATCTGACAGTCTAGTGCCCTATCGCTCTACCAGCCCTCCACACTTGTAACATCTGACAGTCTAGTGCCCTATCGCTCTACCAGCCCTCCCCACTTGTAACACCTGACAGTCTACTGCCCTACCGCTCTACCGCCCCTCCCCACTTGTAACATCTGACAGTCTAGTGCCCTACTGCTCTACCGCCCCTCCCCACTTATAACACCTGACAGTCTACTGCCCTACCGCTCTACCGCCCCTCCCCACTTGTAACATCTGACAGTCTAGCACCCTACCACTCTACCGCCCCTCCCCACTTGTAACACCCGAAAGTCTAGTGCCCTACCGCTCTACTGCCCCTCCCACTTGTAACATCTGACAGTCTAGTGCCCTACCACTCTACAGCCCCTCCCTACTTGTAACACCCAACAGTCTAGTGCCCTATCGCTCTACCAGCCCTCCCCACTTGTAATATCTGACAGTCTAGTGCCCTATTGCTCTACCAGCCCTCCCCACTTGTAACATCTGACAGTCTAGTGCCCTATCGCTCTACCAGACATCCCCACTTGTAACATCTGACAGTCTAGTGCCCTATCGCTCTACCAGCCCTCCACACTTGTAACATCTGACAGTCTAGTGCCCTATCGCTCTACCAGCCCTCCCCACTTGTAACATCTGACAGTCTAGTGCCCTACTGCTCTACCGCCCCTCCCCACTTGTAACACCTGACAGTCTACTGCCCTACCGCTCTACCGCCCCTCCCCACTTGTAACATCTGACAGTCTAGCACCCTACCACTCTACCGCCCCTCCTCACTTGTAACACCCGAAAGTCTAGTACCCTACCGCTCTACTGCCCCTCCCACTTGTAACATCTGACAGTCTAGTGCCCTACCACTCTACAGCCCCTCCCTACTTGTAACACCCAACAGTCTAGTGCCCTACCGCTCTACCACCCCTCCACACTTGTAATATCTGACAGTCTAGCACCCTACCGTTCTACAGCCCCTCCCTACTTGTAACACCCAAAAGTCTAGTGCCCTACCGTTCTACCGCCCCTCCCCACTTGTAACATCTGACAGTCTAGTGCCCAACTGCTCTACTGCCCCTCCCTCTTGTAACATCTGATAGTCTAGTGTCCTACCGTTCTACCGCCACTCCCCACTTGTAACATTCGACAGTCTAGTGCCCTACTGCTCTACCACCCCTCCCTACTTGTAACATCTGACAGTCTAACACCCTACCGCTCTACCACTCCTCCCCACTTGTAACATCTGACAGTCTAGTGCCCTACCGCTCTACCGCCCCTCCCCACTTGTAACATCTGACAGTCTAGCGCCCTACCACTCTACCGCCCCTCCCCACTTGCAACACCCGACAGTCTAGTGCCCTACCGTTCTACCGCCCCTCCCCACTTGTAACATCTGACAGTCTAGTGCCCTACTGCTCTACCACCCTTCCCTACTTGTAACATCTGACAGTCTAGTGCCTTATCGCTCTACCACCCCTCACACTTGTAACATCCGACAGTCTAGTGCCCTACCACTCTACCACCCCTACCCACTTGTAACATCCGACAGTCTAGTGCCCTACCGCTCTACCACCACTTGCTACTTGTAACATCTGACAGTCTAGTGCCCTATCGCTCTACCACCACTCCCCACTTATAACATCCGACAGTCTACTGCCCTACCTTTCTACCGCCCCTCCCCACTTGTAACATCTGACAGTCTAGAGCCCTACTGCTCTACTGCCCCTCCCACTTGTAACATCTGACAGTCTAGTACCCTATCGCTCTACCACCCTCACCCACTCTGTAACATTCTGACAGTCTAGTGCCCTCTACCGCCCTACCATCCCCTCCTCACTCTGTACATCCCAACAAGTCTAGCACCCTACCGCCTCTACAGCCCCTCCCTACTTGTAACACCCAACAGTCTAGTGCCCTACCGCTCTACCACCCCTCCCCACTTGTAACATCCGACAGTCTAGTGCCCTACCGCTCTACTGCCCCTCCCATTTGTACATCTGACAGTCTAGTGCCCTACTCTTTTCACTACACTTCTCCCCTACTCTCAGTAACACTCCACAGCTCCAGGCACCCTACCGCTCAACCACCCCTCCCCACTTGTAACATCCGACAGTCTAGTGCCCTACCGCTCAACCACCCCTCCCCACTTGTAACATCCGACAGTCTAGTGCCCAACCGCTCTACCGCCCCGCGTCACTTTAACATCTGACAGTCTAGTGCCCTACCTTTCTACCACCCCTCCCCACTTGTAACATCCGACAGTCTAGTGCCCTACCACTCTACCACCCCTCCCCATTTGTAAAATCCGACAGTCTAGCGCCCTACCGCTCTACCGCCCCTCCCCACTTGTAACATTTGACAGTCTAGCGCCCTACTGTTCTACCACCCCTCCCCACTTGTAACATCCGACAATCTAGTACCCTACCGCTCTACCGCCCCTCCCCACTTGTAACATCTGACAGTCTACTGCCCTACCGCTCTACCGCCCCTCCCCACTTGTAACATCCGACAGTCTAGCGCCCTACTGTTCTACCACCCCTCCCCACTAGTAACATCCGACAGTCTAGTGCCCTACCGCTCTACCGCCCCTCCCCACTTGTAACATCTGACAGTCTACTGCCCTACCGCTCTACCGCCCCTCCCCACTTGTAACACCTGACAGTCTACTGCCCTACCGCTCTACCGCCCCTCCCCACTTGTAACATCTGACAGTCTAGTGCCCTACTGCTCTACCGCCCCTCCCCACTTGTAACACCTGACAGTCTACTGCCCTACCGCTCTACCGCCCCTCCCCACTTGTAACATCTGACAGTCTAGCACCCTACCACTCTACCGCCCCTCCCCACTTGTAACACCCGAAAGTCTAGTGCCCTACCGCTCTACTGCCCCTCCCACTTGTAACATCTGACAGTCTAGTGCCCTACCACTCTACAGCCCCTCCCTACTTGTAACACCCAACAGTCTAGTGCCCTACCGCTCTACCACCCCTCCACACTTGTAACATCCGACAGTCTAGTGCCCTACCGCTCTACCATCCCTCCTCACTTGTAATATCCGACAGTCTAGCACTCTACCATTCTACAGCCCCTCCCTACTTGTAACACCCAACATACTAGTGTCCTACCATTCTACAACTCCTCCCCACTTGTAACATCTGACAGTCTAACACCCTATCGCTCTACAGCCCCTCCCTACTTGTAACACCCAACAGTCTAGTGCCCTACCGTTCTACCGCCCCTCCCCACTTGTAACATCTGACAGTCTAGTGCCCTACTGCTCTACTGCCCCTCCCTCTTGTAACATCTGACAGTCTAGTGCCCTACTGCTCTACTGCCCCTCCCTCTTGTAACATCTGACAGTCTAGTGTCCTACCGTTCTACCGCCACTCCCCACTTGTAACACCCAACAGTCTAGTGCCCTACCGCTCTACCACCCCTCCCTACTTGTAACATCTGACAGTCTAGCACCCTACCGCTCTACCATTCCTCCCCAATTGTAACATCTGACAGTCTAGTGCCCTACTGCTCTACCGCCCCTCCCCACTTGTAACACCTGACAGTCTACTGCCCTACCGCTCTACCGCCCCTCCGCACTTGTAACACCCGACAGTCTAGTGCCCTACCGTTCTACCGTCCCTCCCCACTTGTAACATCTGACAGTCTAGTGCCCTACTGCTCTACTGCCCCTCCCTCTTCTAACATCTGACAGTCTAGTGCCCTACCGCTCTACTGCCCCTCCCACTTGTAACATCTGACAGTCTAGTACCCTATCGCTCTACCACCCCTACCCACTTGGAACATCCGACAGTCCAGTGCCCTACCGCTCTACCATCCCTCCTCACTTATAACATCTGACAGTCTAGTGCCCTATCGCTCTACCAGCCCTCCCCACTTGTAATATCTGACAGTCTAGTGCCCTATTGCTCTACCAGCCCTCCCCACTTGTAACATCTGACAGTCTAGTGCCCTATCGCTCTACCAGACATCCCCACTTGTAACATCTGACAGTCTAGTGCCCTATCGCTCTACCAGCCCTCCACACTTGTAACATCTGACAGTCTAATGCCCTATCGCTCTACCAGCCCTCCCCACTTGTAACATCTGACAGTCTAGTGCCCTACTGCTCTACCGCCCCTCCCCACTTTTAACACCTGACAGTCTACTGCCCTACCGCTCTACCGCCCCTCCCCACTTGTAACATCTGACAGTCTAGCACCCTACCACTCTACCGCCCCTCCCCACTTGTAACACCCGAAAGTCTAGTGCCCTACCGCTCTACTGCCCCTCCCCACTTGTAATATCTGACAGTCTAGTGCCCTATTGCTGTACCAGCCCTCCCCACTTGTAACATCTGACAGTCTAGTGCCCTATCGCTCTACCAGACATCCCCACTTGTAACATCTGACAGTCTTGTGCCCTATCGCTCTACCAGCCCTCCACACTTGTATCATCTGACAGTCTAATGCCCTATCGCTCTACCAGCCCTCCCCACTTGTAACATCTGACAGTCTAGTGCCCTACTGCTCTACCGCCCCTCCCCACTTTTAACACCTGACAGTCTACTGCCCTACCGCTCTACCGCCCCTCCCCACTTGTAACATCTGACAGTCTAGCACCCTACCACTCTACCGCCCCTCCCCACTTGTAACACCCGAAAGTCTAGTGCCCTACCGCTCTACTGCCCCTCCCACTTGTAAGATCTGACATTCTAGTGCCCTACCACTCTACAGCCCCTCCCTACTTGTAACACCCAACAGTCTAGTGCCCTACCGCTCTACCACCCCTCCACACTTGTAACATCCGACAGTCTAGTGCCCTACCGCTCTACCATCCCTCCTCACTTGTAATATCCGACAGTCTAGCACTCTACCGTTCTACAGCCCTTCCCTACTTGTAACACCCAACATACTAGTGTCCTTCCATTCTACAACTCCTCCCCACTTGTAACATCTGACAGCCTAGCACCCTACCGCTCTACAGCCCCTCCCTACTTGTAACACCCAACAGTCTAGTGCCCTACCGTTCTACCGCCCCTGCCCACTTGTAACATCTGACAGTCTAGTGCCCTACTGCTCTACTGCCACTCCCTCTTGTAACATCTGACAGTCTAGTGTCCTACCGTTCTACCGCCACTCCCCACTTGTAACATTCGACATTCTAGTGCCCTACTGCTCTACCACCCCTCCCTACTTGTAACATCTGACAGTCTAACACCCTACCGCTCTACCACTCCTCCCCACTTGTAACATCTGACAGTCTAGTGCCCTACCGCTCTACCGCCCCTCCCCACTTGTAACATCTGACAGTCTAGCGCCCTACCACTCTACCGCCCCTCCCCTCTTGCAACACCCGACAGTCTAGTGCCCTACCTTTCTACCGCTCCTCCCCACTTGTAACATCTGACAGTCTAGTGCCCTACTGCTCTACCACCCTTCCCTACTTGTAACATCTGACAGTCTAGTGCCTTATCGCTCTACCACCCCTCCCCACTTGTAACATCCGACAGTCTAGTGCCCTACCACTCTACCACCCCTACCCACTTGTAACATCCGACAGTCTAGTGCCCTACCGCTCTACCACCCCTTGCTACTTGTAACATCTGACAGTCTAGTGCCCTGTCGCTCTACCACCACTCCCCACTTATAACATCCGACAGTCTACTGCCCTACCGCTCTAACATTCCTCCCCACTTGTAACATCTGACAGTCTAGTGCCTTATCGCTCTACCACCCCTCCCCACTTGTAACATCCGACAGTCTAGTGCCCTATCGCTCTACCACCCCTCCCCACTTGTAACATCCGACAGTCTAGTGCACTACCACTCTACCACCTCTCCCACTTGTAACATCCGACTGTCTAGTGCCCTACCGCTCTACCACCCCTCCCTACTTGTAACATCTGACAGTCTAGCACCCTACCGCTCTACCATTCCTCCCCAATTGTAACATCTGACAGTCTAGTGCCCTACTGCTCTACCGCCCCTCCCCACTTGTAACACCTGACAGTCTACTGCCCTACCGCTCTACCGCCCCTCCCCACTTGTAACACCCGACAGTCTAGTGCCCTACCGTTCTACCGCCCCTCCCCACTTGTAACATCTGACAGTCTAGTGCCCTACTGCTCTACTGCCCCTCCCTCTTCTAACATCTGACAGTCTAGTGCCCTTCCGCTCTACTGCCCCTCCCACTTGTAACATCTGACAGTCTAGTACCCTATCGCTCTACCACCCCTACCCACTTGTAACATCCGACAGTCTAGTGCCCTACCGCTCTACCATCCCTCCTCACTTATAACATCTGACAGTCTAGTGCCCTATCGCCACTATCGACTCTACCTAGCCCTCCCCACTTGTAACATCTGACAGTCTAGTGCCCTATCGCTCTACCAGCCCTCCCCACTTGTAACATCTGACAGTCTAGTGCCCTATCGCTCTACCGCCCCTCCTTGTAACATCACTTGTAACATCCGACAGTCTAGTGCCCTACCGTTCTACCGCCCCTCCCCACTTGTAACATCTGACAGTCTAGTGCCCTACTGCTCTACCACCCTTCCCTACTTGTAACATCTGACAGTCTAGTGCCTTATCGCTCTACCACCCCTCCCCACTTGTAACATCCGACAGTCTAGTGCCCTACCACTCTACCACCCCTACCCACTTGTAACATCCGGCAGTCTAGTGCCCTACCGCTCTACCACCCCTTGCTACTTGTAACATCTGACAGTCTAGTGCCCTATCGCTCTACCACCACTCCCCACTTATAACATCCGACAGTCTACTGCCCTACCGCTCTAACATTCCTCCCCACTTGTAACATCTGACAGTCTAGTGCCTTATCGCTCTACCACCCCTCCCCACTTGTAACATCCGACAATCTAGTGCCCTATCGCTCTACCACCCCTCCCCACTTGTAACATCCGACAGTCTAGTGCACTACCACTCTACCACCCCTCCCACTTGTAACATCCGACTGTCTAGTGCCCTACCGCTCTACCACCCCTCCCTACTTGTAACATCTGACAGTCTAGCACCCTACCGCTCTACCATTCCTCCCCAATTGTAACATCTGACAGTCTACTGCCCTACCGCTCTGCCGCCCTCCCTGTACACCCGATAGTCTAGTCCACCGTTCTACTGCCCTTCACTTGTGTAAATATCATTGACAGTCTAGTGCCCTACTGCTACTCTACTGTAACATCCTCTACCTCTTTAACTAACATCTGACAGTCTAGTGCCCTATCGCTCTACCAGCCCTCCCCACTTGTAATATCTGACAGTCTAGTGCCCTATTGCTCTACCAGCCCTCCCCACTTGTAACATCTGACAGTCTAGTGCCCTATCGCTCTACCAGACATCCCCACTTGTAACATCTGACAGTCTAGTGCCCTATCGGTCTACCAGCCCTCCACACTTGTAACATCTGACAGTCTAGTGCCCTATCGCTCTACCAGCCCTCCCCACTTGTAACATCTGACAGTCTAGTGCCCTACTGCCCTACCGCCCCTCCCCACTTGTAACACCTGACAGTCTACTGCCCTACTGCTCTACCGCCCCTCCCCACTTGTAACATCTGACAGTCTAGCACCCTACCACTCTACCGCCCCTCCCCACTTGTAACACCCGAAAGTCTAGTGCCCTACCGCTCTACTGCCCCTCCCACTTGTAACATCTGACAGTCTAGTGCCCTACCACTCTACCAGCCCTCCCCACTTGCAATATCTGACAGTCTAGTGCCCTATTGCTCTACCAGCCCTCCCCACTTGTAACATCTGACAGTCTAGTGCCCTATCGCTCTACCGCCCCTCCCCACTTGTAACATCTGACAGTCTAGCGCCCTACCACTCTACCGCCCCTCCCCACTTGCAACACCCGACAGTCTAGTGCCCTACCGTTCTACCGCCCCTCCCCACTTGTAACATCTGACAGTCTAGTGCCCTACTGCTCTACCACCCTTCCCTACTTGTAACATCTGACAGTCTAGTGCCTTATCGCTCTACCACCCCTCCCCACTTGTAACATCCGACAGTCTAGTGCCCTACCACTCTACCACCCCTACCCACTTGTAACATCCGACAGTCTAGTGCCCTACCGCTCTACCACCCCTTGCTACTTGTAACATCTGACAGTCTAGTGCCCTATCGCTCTACCACCACTCCCCACTTATAACATCCGACAGTCTACTGCCCTACCGCTCTAACATTCCTCCCCACTTGTAACATCTGACAGTCTAGTGCCTTATCGCTCTACCACCCCTCCCCACTTGTAACATCCGACAATCTAGTGCCCTATCGCTCTACCACCCCTCCCCACTTGTAACATCCGACAGTCTAGTGCACTACCACTCTACCACCCCTCCCACTTGTAACATCCGACTGTCTAGTGCCCTACCGCTCTACCACCCCTCCCTACTTGTAACATCTGACAGTCTAGCACCCTACCACTCTACCATTCCTCCCCAATTGTAACATCTGACAGTCTACTGCCCTACCGCTCTACCGCCCCTCCCCACTTGTAACACCCGACAGTCTAGTGCCCTACCGTTCTACCGCCCCTCCCCACTTGTAACATCTGACAGTCTAGTGCCCTACTGCTCTACTGCCCCTCCCTCTTCTAACATCTGACAGTCTAGTGCCCTACCGCTCTACTGCCCCTCCCACTTGTAACATCTGACAGTCTAGTACCCTATCGCTCTACCACCCCTACCCACTTGTAACATCCGACAGTCCAGTGCCCTACCGCTCTACCATCCCTCCTCACTTATAACATCTGACAGTCTAGTGCCCTATCGCTCTACCAGCCCTCCCCACTTGTAATATCTGACAGTCTAGTACCCTATCGCTCTACCGCCCCTCCCCACTTGTAACATCTGACAGTCTAGTGCCCTACTGCTCTACTGCCCCTCCCTCTTGTAACATCTGACAGTCTAGTGTCCTACCGTTCTACCGCCACTCCCCACTTGTAACATTCGACAGTCTAGTGCCCTACTGCTCTACCACCCCTCCCTACTTGTAACATCTGACAGTCTAACACCCTACCGCTCTACCACTCCCCCCCACTTGTAACATCTGACAGTCTAGTGCCCTACCGCTCTACCGCCCCTCCCCACTTGTAACATCTGACAGTCTAGCGCCCTACCACTCTACCGCCCCTCCCCACTTGCAACACCCGACAGTCTAGTGCCCTACCGTTCTACCGCCCCTCCCCACTTGTAACATCTGACAGTCTAGTGCCCTACTGCTCTACCACCCTTCCCTACTTGTAACATCTGACAGTCTAGTGCCTTATCGCTCTACCACCCCTCCCCACTTGTAACATCCGACAGTCTAGTGCCCTACCACTCTACCACCCCTACCCACTTGTAACATCCGGCAGTCTAGTGCCCTACCGCTCTACCACCCCTTGCTACTTGTAACATCTGACAGTCTAGTGCCCTATCGCTCTACCACCACTCCCCACTTATAACATCCGACAGTCTACTGCCCTACCGCTCTAACATTCCTCCCCACTTGTAACATCTGACAGTCTAGTGCCTTATCGCTGTACCACCCCTCCCCACTTGTAACATCCGACAGTCTAGTGCCCTATCGCTCTACCACCCCTCCCCACTTGTAACATCCGACAGTCTAGTGCACTACCACTCTACCACCTCTCCCACTTGTAACATCCGACTGTCTAGTGCCCTACCGCTCTACCACCCCTCCCTACTTGTAACATCTGACAGTCTAGCACTCTACCGCTCTACCATTCCTCCCCAATTGTAACATCTGACAGTCTAGTGCCCTACTGCTCTACCGCCCCTCCCCACTTGTAACACCTGACAGTCTACTGCCCTACCGCTCTACCGCCCCTCCCCACTTGTAACACCCGACAGTCTAGTGCCCTACCGTTCTACCGTCCCTCCCCACTTGTAACATATGACAGTCTAGTGCCCTACTGCTCTACTGCCCCTCCCTCTTCTAACATCTGGCAGTCTAGTGCCCTTCCGCTCTACTGCCCCTCCCACTTGTAACATCTGACAGTCTAGTACCCTATCGCTCTACCACCCCTACCCACTTGTAACATCCGACAGTCTAGTGCCCTACCGCTCTACCATCCCTCCTCACTTATAACATCTGACAGTCTAGTGCCCTATCGCTCTACCAGCCCTCCCCACTTGTAATATCTGACAGTCTAGTGCCCTATTGCTCTACCAGCCCTCCCCACTTGTAACATCTGACAGTCTAGTGCCCTATCGCTCTACCAGACATCCCCACTTGTAACATCTGACAGTCTAGTGCCCTATCGCTCTACCAGCCCTCCACACTTGTAACATCTGACAGTCTAGTGCCCTATCGTTCTACCAGCCCTCCCCCCTTGTAACATCTGACAGTCTAGTGACCTATCGCTCTACCGCCCCTCCCCACTTTTAACATCCGACAGTCTAGTGCCCTACCACTCTACCACCCCTCCCCACTTGTAACATCCGACAGTCTAGAGCCCTACAGCTCTACCAGCCCTCCCCACTTGTAACATCCGACAGTCTAGTGCCCTACCGCTCTAACGACCCTCCACACTTGTAACATCCGACAGTCTAGTGCCCTACAACTCTACCGCCCCTCCACACTTGTAACATCCGACAGTCTAGTGCACTACCGCTCTACCGCCCTCCCCCACTTGTAACATCTGATAGTCTAATGCCCTACAGCTCTACTGCCACTCCCCATTTGTAAAATCCGACAGTCTAGCGCCCTACCGCTCTACCGCCCCTCCCCATTTGTAACATCTGACAGTCTAGCGCCCTACTGTTCTACCACCCCTCCCTACTTGTAACATCCGACAATCTTGTGCCCTACCGCTCTACCGCCCCTACCCACTTGTAACATCTGACAGTCTACTGCCCTACCGCTCTACCGCCCCTCCCCACTTGTAACATCCGACAGTCTAGCGCCCTACTGTTCTACCACCCCTCCCCACTTGTAACATCCGACAGTCTAGTGCCCTACCGCTCTACCGCCCCTCCCCACTTGTAACATCTGACAGTCTACTGCCCTACCGCTCTAACGCCCCTCCCCACTTGTAACACCTGACAGTCTACTGCCCTACCGCTCTACCGCCCCTCCCCACTTGTAACATCTGACAGTCTAGTGCCCTACTGCTCTACCGCCCCTCCCCACTTGTAACACCTGACAGGCTACTGCCCTACCGCTCTACCGCCCCTCCCCACTTGTAACATCTGACAGTCTAGCGCCCTACCACTCTACCGCCCCTCCCCACTTGTAACACCCGACAGTCTAGTGCCCTACCGTTCTACCGCCCCTCCCCACTTGTAACATCTGACAGTCTAGTGCCCTACCGCTCTACAGCCCCTCCCTATTTGTAACACCCAACAGTCTAGTGCCCTACTGCTCTCATACCCCTGCCTACTTGTAACATCTGACAGTCTAACACCCTACCGCTCTACCACTCCTCCCTACTTGTAACAGCTGACAGTCTAGTGCCCTACCGCTCTACCGCCCCTCCCCACTTGTAACATCTGACAGTCTAGCGCCCTACCGTTCTAACGCCCCTCCCAACTTGTAACATCTGACAGTCTAGTGCCCTACTGCTCTACCACCCTTCCCTACTTGTAACATCTGACAGTCTAGTGCCTTATCGCTCTACCACCCCTCCCCACATGTAACATCCGACAGTCTAGTGCCCTACCACTCTACTACCCCTCCCCACTTGTAACATCCGACAGTCTAGTGCCCTACCGCTCTACCACCCCTCGCTACTTGTAACATCCGACAGTCTACTGCCCTACCGCTCTACCATTCCTCCCCACTTGTAACATCTGACAGTCTAGTGCCTTATCGCTCTACCACCCCTCCCCACTTGTAACATCCGACAGTCTAGTGTCCTATATCTCTACCACCCCTCCCCACTTGTAACATCCGACAGTCTAGTGCCCTACCACTCTACCACCCCTCCCACTTGTAACATCCGACAGTCTAGTGCCCAACCGCTCTAACGCCCCTCCCCACTTGTAACACCTGACAGTCTACTGCCCTACCGCTCTACCGCCCCTCCCCATTTGTAACACCCGACAGTCTAGTGCCCTACCGTTCTACCGCCCCTCCCCACTTCTAACATCTGACAGTCTAGTGCCCTACTGCTCTACTGTCCCTCCCTCTTCTAACATCTGACAGTCTAGTGCCCTACCGCTCTACTGCCCCTCCCACTTGTAACATCTGACAGTCTAGTACCCTATCGCTCTACCACCCCTACCCACTTGTAACATCTGACAGTCTAGTGCCCTACCGCTCTACCATCCCTCCTCACTTGTAATATCCAACAGTCTAGCACCCTACCGCTCTACAGCCCCTCCCTACTTGTAACACCCAACAGTCTAGTGCCCTACCGCTCTACCACCCCTCCCCACTTGTAACATCCGACAGTCTAGTGCCCTACCGCTCTACTGCCCCTCCCATTTGTAACATCTGACAGTCTAGTGCCCTACCTTTCTACCACCCCTCCCCACTTGTAACATCCGACAGTCTAGTACCCTACCGCTCTATCACCCCTCCCCACTTGTAACATCCGACAGTCTAGTGCCCTACCACTCTACCACCCCTCCCCACTTGTAACATCCGACAGTCTAGTGCCCAACCGCTCTACCGCCCTGCCTCATTTTAACATCTGACAGTCTAGTGCCCTACCGCTGTACCACCCCTCCCCACTTGTAACATCCGTCAGTCTAGCGTCCTTCCGCTCTACCGCCCCTCCCCACTTGTAACATCCAACATCTAGTGCCCTACCACTCTACCCCACTTGTAACACCCGACAGTCTAGTGCCCTACCGCTCTACCGCCCCTCCCCACTTGTAACATCCAACAGTCTAGTGCCGCACCGCTCTACCAGCCCTCCCCACTTGTAACATCTGATTCTAGTGCCCTACCACTCTACCAGCCCTCCCCACTTGTAACATCTGACAGTCTAGTGCCCTATTGCTCTACCACCCCTCCCCACTTCTAACATCTGACAGTCTAGTGCCGTATCGCTTTACCAGCCCTCCCCACTTGTTACATCCAACAGTCTAGTGCCCTATCGTTCTACCTCCCCTCCCCACTTGTAACATCTGACAGTCTAGTGCCCTACTGCTCTACCACCCCTCCCTACTTGTAACATCTGACAGTCTAGTGCCCTAATGCTCTACTGCCCCTCCCACTTGCAACATCCGACAGTCTAGTGCCCTACCACTCTATCACCCCTCCCCACATGTAATATCCGACAGTCTAGTCCCCTACCGCTCTACCACCCCTCCCCACTTGTAACATCCGACAGTCTAGTGCCCTACCTTTCTAACACCCCTCCCCACTTGTAACATCCGACAGTCTAATACCCTACCGCTCTATCACCCCTCCCCACTTGTACCATCCGACAGTCTAGTGCCTTACCGCTCTACCGCCCCTCCTCACTTGTAACATCTGACAGTCTAGTGCCCTACCGCTGTACCACCCCTCCCCACTTGTAACATCCGACAGTCTAGCGTCCTTCCGCTCTACCGCCCCTCCCCACTTGTAACATCCAACAGTCTAGTGCCCTACCACTCTACCCCACTTGTAACACCCGACAGTCTAGTGACCTACCGCTCTACCGCCCCTCCCCACTTGTAACATCCAACAGTCTAGTGCCCCACCGCTCTACCAGCCCTCCCCACTTGTAACATCCGAGTCTAGTGCCCTACCACTCTACCAACCCTCCCCACTTGTAACATCTGACAGTCTAGTGCCCTATTGCTCTACCACCCCTCCCCACTTGTAACATCTGACAGTCTAGTGCCGTATCGCTCTACCACCCCTCCCCACTTGTAACATCCAACAGTCTAGTGCCCTACCGTTCTACCTCCCCTCCCCACTTGTAACATCTGACAGTCTAGTGCCCTACTGCTCTACCACCCCTCCCTACTTGTAACATCTGACAGTCTAGTGCCCTACC
>CM034538.1:68888122-68955619 GCA_020002185.1 Paraescarpia echinospica
TCTCTCTCTCTCTCTCTCTCTCTCTCTCTCTCTCTCTCTCTCTCTCTCTCTCTCTCTTTCTCTCTCTCTCTCTCTCTCTCTCTCTCTCTCTCTCTTGCTCTCTCTCTCCCCCTCCCCCCCCCCCTCCCAACTTTAAGGAGACCGGCTGCTGTCTCCTTAAAACAGCGGTCTCATGTACGCCGTGAAATATGCATAAACGGTCCCCCGTATATATATAATTATATATATATATATATATATATATATGTATATATATATATATATATATATGTACAAATCCCAGGGTTGGGCGACACGGTGTAAATAGCAACCTTAGGGCGACAGTTTGTATATATTTAATTAAGCTTTTTTTTTTATTTTTTTTTATTTTAGTATGTACAAACTTGTCCAATATAACATAGTACTGGGCGTTTTTAAATTGTACTTAAAATTATAAGATATACATTTGGTGTCGCCCAAAGGATGTCGCCCTAAGGTAACGTTCAAAATGTTCGTGATAAAAATCGACCGTCAGGCGACACACAATATGTGTCGCCCAAAGGTGAATGTGTGTACATGTCGCCCAAAGGTAAATGTGTGTACATGTCGCCCAAAGGTAAATGTGTGTATATGTCGCCCAAAGGTGAATGTGTTTAAAGCGGGTGTTACACGATATGATTGGTTCTTTTGAAACTATCCGACCGCCCCGTAAACAATAAAATTATATCATTTGTCTTTCTGCCCGTGTCACGTAATCGTATACGACTCCCCCGTACGTGTCGATGTTTAGTCCAGTCAATCTACGCCCAAAACGGGGTCAACCTCAAAACTAATTAAAATAATAATTATATATTTAAGATGGTGTTGTTTTTTGTACTACACATCTAAATATTATCAGAAAAAAATTCTTCCGAAATTCACATGGTAGAACTTTGTAATTTTTGACAATACTAACTATAAGACAAGTTCCAAATTAGCTCCGATTCAATCGAACGAGCAATGGTATTGACCAATAAGAGCACAATACATTACTTCCTTTGTTATGTAGCCAGCCTACTGTACGAACAGGTTAGAGCATGCTCATACGATGCCGCAACACATATCACGCTGTAGGTAAGCACAAACAGTGATAACATTGTGTTTGAACATTGGCGCTACCGTTCAATAACTGGATAAATGTATTTTATTTGCGTAAATTATTTACGTTGCTAAACAACAATTTTACCTAATTGTATCGATGCAAGTGCGTTCCTTTTATCACTGTATATCGTTTAAGGTACACAAAGGACATATTAATTATATTCATTCATATTATTGTGTTTCAACGGCCGGACCAACAATCCGTGTCATGGAGTTATTTACTCGATGTGTTTACGTAAACCAGCGGAAGTGCCACCTTTTCTGTGTGAAATCGAGGCTGTTGCGCTTGTGGGTTATCCTTCCAGATAATTTTGTTGTAATACCATGAGTAGTTAGGGTTTAATTTTGGGTTAAGGTTAAGATTAGGGTTAGGTTTCAGACCTATACACAGTCCAATTGGGTGTTTTAGCTTGTAGGTGCTCGGATATTTGATCGCTGAGCTTATCAGCTTTTACGATACATTACTGTAACTCACTATAATCACTGCCAAAAAAGTATAACAATTATTCTAATTAATTATTGCTGTAATTATTATTCTTTGTTCTGAAATGTTTGTTTTTCTATTCTATTAATGAATAGGTGTAGACTGCAGTTAAGATGAGAAGACTGCATACAGAAAGATGTGAGAAAAGCTTACGAACATGACACGTTGCTTATAGCAAAGTGGATAACCAGGAACAACATATACTTATATTAATTAATTATTGTTATTGTTTTATGTTCTTTCTGGTTAATTGTTACTGTGTAAAGAGTACACTTATAATCTGGGCCTGTAAGCTACCGATATTACAACATACAGCACAAAACCACGATACGACCCATTGCAAACATTCATTCATCCTTTATTTTATACAAAATTCATAACAGATTGGCTGTTAGCGACAGACATACAAAGACAAAGGAGAACATGTTTTATTTGCCTCCATGTCGATATATATATATATATATATATATCATTTCGTCTATATAAAAACTATATAATGTTCATTATAAACAACACAAAATAAACACTGACACACCGGTAACGTCGGTAGGATGAAGATTATTCGCGCAAATATAAGATGTTCAAAATAACATATTAAGGAACAATGAACACAAACAAATAACAACGATCATGCACTGTTTTGGCACGCTAGTGGTCTCTCTACTGTAGAGGAACTATTGTAGAAGTCACTGTCGCATTAGGTGACAGGTTCGATCTAACAATAAACGGTTAAATTCAGTTTCTGATGACGGTCTGGCAGAACTTACGTATCACTTAGACTCCATTAAGATGGCATGTGGTGCAAGTCCTAATTGCATTACTATATTCACCACGTACATGTTTCGAATATTGTGCTTTGTGTGATTCCACCATACATGAGGTGACAAACAACTTACAAAATAAAGTGGTTTTCATCGCAGTGGATCACATTTGATCGCCTAAAATCAAGTTCCCTAGCGCATTGTCGCGTCATGTCACTATTGACTTTCAGATCATTGCGTACCCAATATACATCATGTGGTATGGTCGGAAGCCATGAGTAAAAGTAGATGTAGATAAATACATAGCTCGTATAATCATCCATCGTTTCGTACAATGTTCAATATGCTCGGCAGCTATATCAAACGGTCACATGATTTTTTAATATCCGATATATTGTTTAGCCGATTCCAAGTGTAGGCCCTATTACTGAACACTCTCTTTCCATGAATATAATATAAAAAACACTTCCTAATATTAAGGCATCACCGTAGTTCAGTAAATTAAGCTTACACGACAAACTACATAAAAAAGAAAGCATGCGTTAACCAACGGAATATTTACATCATTATATAAAACATTTTAACTATGTCAATTATCGTGTAGATTGTTAATGTACACATAATATATTGGGGCGTAACGCCCACCCTATATCTAGATATACGGCTCGAAAATATACGGCGTAAAAAACTTAAAACATGCGATTTTTACATCAACTGTTCAACTTTTATCCGATGACAAGTGAGCGTTATGCTCCACGATACTGTCAGTCAGCAAACTAATCACGTGTGCATAGACAACCACCTTTTCTTGAACAGTTGTTGTTGCTTCTTTTGCTCATTCATCACTTTAGTTCTGAGTTGCGTTATAGTGCAACCGAGCTGCCAGTCAGCAATAAACTTGACAAGTTGTGTCTTGCCTGTAGAAGAAATATTGTATGATTAGCTCTCATGAGCTAATGTTAACTATTCGAAACAATTATCTGTATACATAGCATGTCATATACTAACTAAATTACTAAATTAAGCATTTATCACACGCCATGTATCCGGGTAAAAATACTTTTCAAAACCGATATAACAAAGTAAAATATAGGTCAAGATTCGTTTATATTTATAAAAAAAACAATAAGATTAAACTAAATTTGATTAAGACGACATGAAACAAGTTAACAAATTAATAATGAATAGTTATTAAGCATCACTTAAGTAGCATTGACTTTAAATTAAGTGATATATACATAATTTGAGTTAATTAAATGAACTAAAATAAATTATGGCGTTAAACGGTTAACAAGTTAAAAAAATAGATATATAGTCGATATGATGTAGTGCAGTTAATATGGTAATTAAGGTGTGTTAATAATATTAATGCATCAACGCTATGAAAGAATAATAACAATAATAACAGAAACAATTGCCTGTAGTTAGAATATTGCAGAATGACATTGTAAAAGGCTTCGTATTCTGCTTACTTGGCAGTCTCGTTCCTTCTCTCAGTGAGATCCACTCAGCAAAGGTCTGTTTGACATTGCATGTCATTTCATTTGACCACCTGTAGTAGGTCCTCTCTGGAACAATATAGCGGATACATGTTCTTCATAATCACATATAATACTGAAGAAGCGGTAAGAGAAAACGTTAATGTTGTGGAAATTACAATTTAGGGGTCATTCAATAACATTGAGCATATTAAATTATAATACAACAAATTGTATTGGAACTCCCGTCCGCTCGGATGGACTCCAGGATTAAGATATTGGGGGTAAACTACAACGGGTTACGTATTAATTGCGGACACTCGCAAGTAAGTATTTCGGCGTAGTGACGTAGTATAACGATTCCCGGCAAGCGGCGCTCTCGTTGAATATACGCGAGATGCACAATGACATGTGGCGGGATTTCGCGTTTATTTGAAAGAGCAGTACCATTTTATTATGTTTACTATTGATCATAAGGCACTAATTACAATTTGGGTTTAAACTCTGGGAACAAAATCTCAATAACTCACCAGGTTTCAAAGAGACAGTTCTGGAAAGAACAAAACAATTTGTTATAACAAGTGTTACAACATATGTCCTCGAGAAATGTGTAATCAAAATGTATATAATATCATGATAACTGTTATTTTTGTAATGAAAGCCATGTTAATTTTAACACCATTTCAAAATGTTAAGTAATTAAAACGTTTAGGTAACATAAGGTAAATTGCTTTGCCAACAAAAAATAGAACATAATTAACAAGGTGCATAGTATAATATGTTTGCACGTGAAAGGTTCAAATATCAGATAACGTTATACTTGATAGATAAGCTATCCAAGCAGATAACTGCAAATGTAATACGCCGCTATCACTCCATGATACCGTCTGCAAGTTAGTTCAAGTCAGTGAACAAATGTAATACGCCGCTATCACTCCATGATACCGTCTACAAGTTAGTTCAAGTCAGTGAACAAATGTAATACGCCGCTATCACTCCATGATACCGTCTGCAAGTTAGTTCAAGTCAGTGAACAAAGCAAAACCGAAGTAAACGTATTCTTCGAACCTGGTTTTACTAGATGAAGCTTGGTCAAGTGACTCTAACCGTCTGCATCCTTCATCAGTCATGCACTGAGCCCCATCAGCTGTTTCAGGTTGTGCCGTGCCGTGTGAGTCTCTCGGAACGGTGCGACTCGAACTGCCTGCTGCACAACTCATGTTGTTAAGTTTAACTACTCATATCATTTCAAAATGGCTGTAGCAGAAGTTGCAACGGTGATATATTTTCATGTAATTGGAAATATAATAATGCTACCTACAATTATGTCACTAGATGTATGCAGCAATTGCTATTACTTTATCATGTTATCGCCGTTTAAAAAATCGTGCTCTCGTTGGATTGACCGCGTCCGGCGCTGTTGTTTGACATTACATGCAATGGCAGGGTGCGGCCTTCATACAATTTTTAGGGGGATTTCCAAACGTAAAAAAACTATAAAATATTAATAGCTGCTTCTGTTCCCGGGCAAGGCTGGGAAACTAAGGTAGTTTATAATATAATGATATGTACCATCTTTACCTTCGTCAATATCCTTCACGTGTTTTCCAACTTTGGTCATCTCTAGGACCGGCAGCGGATATTGGTATGTGCCAAGATTGACGCTCTTCGAATGCCCCATATGTCTATAGAAGTGTTCGCGTTCTGCTTCGGGCACTTCGAGTGCTGCATACATGGTAGATATCCGGTGCCTCTGTTTGGAAGCTGTGAGCAGCTCAGGTTTATCAACGTTGGCATCTTCGCACATTTTCCTTGTCGTGTTCCAGCCTAACACATGGAACTGAGATTGCTCTGTGTTGGGGAACACATAGGGGTTACCCTCCAGTACCCCACCGTCCTTCCGCACGTTTCTATTCTGGACTTGTCGATCCACCGACCTCCGACAGCATCCGACCAGTTCTTGATCTTAAGCCGGCTGGGCTCTCCACCCCTACGAGCGTTAAACAGAGTAAGTCTGCTGCAGATGGCATCTCGTAGTTCGACATAGGTTTGCCGAATGATGACCTGGTACTCATCTGATAGCACCCGGATCCTTCGTTCAGTGTAGTCTTTTAACGCTCGCACTTGCTGTTCGTCCGCACGTTGTTCGGGCATCCTCAATCTTTCTTGCCGACTTTTGTTGATGGCATACACGGCGTCAGAGAACACTGCGTCTCGATTCAGTTCCAGATAGTGGATGAATTTTTCTACCTCTGCAGCCTTGCTGTCGTTTTCGGAACCCAGGTAGGTTGACATGACAATAGTGGCGGAATTTTTCAGTAGATAGTAGAGGCCATTCTTAACTCCGTGTTTCAGAGTACTTGTTTCCTCTGCGATCGTGATTTTTTCGATGGCTGCTTCTAGTACACTGAAGTTTTTTCGGACGAACATATCCTCAGCTGCGACCGGTTCTGCATCGTTAACATCCGAGAAAGCAATTAGCAACTTGCTAAGTAGCCTCATTTCAGTCATCGTAGATTTTTTTACCTCCATCAGTTTGTCGACCTTTCCTCGATTTCTTTGAAATCGCCTCCTTCCGATCATGACAATTGTGGGATCCGATCGGCACATTTTCCCGACTTCATCGTTGTGGAACTTGGCAAGGATTTCAGTGGTGAACTCATCTTCAATTGCGTTCATCGACTTGAACGCATCCACAGGAACCGAAGATAATGTATCGTCATAACTGTTGTGTTCGCATGTCTCTTTATGCTTGTGAAATTGTTTCTTGCTGTAGAATCCTTTACATTTGGAACAACAGCACAGATCACTGGCACCTTTCCTTTCCCTTTGGTATGAAGGTACAGCTTGTGTAGCTTGGAACATATTTTCTTCGTAAATGGATTCTTTCCGGAACTGGGCAAATGTGTGCATGCGTTCTACAGAAGTCGAGGGTAATTTCAACGCTTCTTTGACTTTCGGCTCAGCTTTATGTACTGTGGAGAAATGCCGCGATAGACGAGATTGCCACGCTTTACAAAAGGGGCACTGGCGATGAGGCTTCACATATTTCACATCTGCAAAAATGACATAAAACATGTAGGCGTAATAAGTCTGTTGCATAAAATATCAACAACATACAGCACATTACGTGAAGTGTTTATCGTTTTCTTCTTAAACGTAGTATTTCAGAAATAGTCATAGCACACTATGTAGGTTTGTGCTCCTCTAAAACACTGTAAATAGCAATAAGGCAATTAAATGTCAACATAAAGAATGGCAACATTACTTAAACATATGAGCATGCATTTATAACTTAACATTCCATGCCTACGGGAAAACAAAACGCTCCGGATTCGTTGAAATGTGGATGCTCGTGCATGCATGCGCGTGTGTATGTTAATAGTATTTTTACATAACGAACACATGCCTTTCTTCTTTGAATGCGTCTGCATGTGCACAGTGTAGCCGCCTTTCTTCTTGAATGTTTTTCCACAGATGGTGCATACTGAAAAGAAGTGTACAACTTTATAAATACAAGAATTAGTCCCTATACGAATTATGCCAATACATTTGAGTTTCAGTTTCAAAATCTACGATGTTCAATGTAGGCCATGTAGTATTCATAACCACGTATGCATAAAAAGGTAACCTGTAACATGTGCGTCGTGTTCAACCCGTTCTTCGCTTTAACGAGTACTCCCGCCTACGTAGCTAGTTGTTACAGTTGGCCGCGCTTTGGAAACTTCACACCAGTGCCGGATTTAGGACTGTGGAGGCCTCTGGGTAGTGATTGACCTGACATGGTATCATAATAGTTCCCACTCCTCACTAACGTCTACTGTATAGAGGTCACTGCAAACTATGACCTTTGTCCAATTAGAACACCATATTAAAACACTCAAGCTACGTATAAAAACGTTTCGACCCAAAGGAAATTACCCCCAAAAACGTTATGTGGAAGCCCCCATAAACATTATATTGTGAGGGCACCTGGACACTTTCCCGGTCTGCCTTAAATCCTGCACTGCCTCACACATATAACTAATAGGGAATATCGCTGGCATGGTAAATTTTATTAATACGAATAACGAGTTACATGGATACATTGAAAAACATGTTTCCAACGTACTTTTCATATAATAAGTAGAGCAATAGAATACCCATAATTAAACTTACAGATGGCCTGCTTTTGTTGTTGCTGTTGCTGTTGCTGCTGTTTCTGCTGCAATCTTATTGGAGTCTGGCTGAAAGCGTCATCTTGGCCGACGGGCGATGATGATGCATGTAAGCTGCCACTTTGTCTGGCAGCAATGTCAGGAAGTGGGGACACTGATCTAGTGTCTACGTCACGAGCTGAAACAAAATAGACGTATTTTTCACTTTGACGTTTGCCGTTGCGTGTGCACAGTAGTTTCATATAAAACAAATAATGATATTATGTATTATTTTTATTTCCGATGACCATTCGCTACGTAGGGCCTATGTAGGGCAATCAATGCCACGAATATGGGTGTTAAATAATAATACGCATACTATTATAGGCCACAATTTATTCACCACAGGTCAAATGAGGCGGACCATAGCATAGCTAAACGTTGAAATAAATTAGATACCATGTCTCTTGACATAGTTTTCTTCGATTTCTGAAGTTGATGCAAGTGATTCAGATGCAAACGGATTGTAGTCATCGTCATCTGCAATGAAGCAGCGTAAGTTCCGCAAGACATACAGTGTAGGTGTCGTTTCAGTTGATTATTAAGTGATGGGGAGTTTGTTACACAGTTTGGTTGCTAAATCTGTAACGAGGCAGCCATGTAGCGTTGCTAAACGTGTAAATAAATTATTTATCGTTGTTTTCATACATTCCTGACGCTGCGTGCGTCGTCTCTGGCGGTTCATGGCGTTCGTCCTCGGGAAATTGTCTCTCATTAAACGGGTCATTGAAATTACACAAATACCGTATGCCTTATTTTGTTTTCGATGACTGCGCTTGAAAGCTGAATATATTGTTTCAACTGTACCCACGTTTATTGCGACATCCCGTTTCGTCTAAAATGTGTTCGTGATATAAAACATGTTTAGGAAACTGGATATTTACTTACATATGTCCTGCTGACGTAGTCCTTCTCTGGTCGGAATCGTCTCGACGCTGCGAGCGTCGTTTCTGGCGGCTGATGTTGTTCGTCCTAGGGAAATTGTCGCGCATTAAACGGGTCATTGAAATTACACATATACCATAATATTATTTGTGTTCGACGATTGTACGAAACACGTAAATAGGTAATGATTATGTTCCAGCCAGTGTTTTGTTAGGAATTATAAAACAATTATTCTAATTGCCATGATTTTAAAAACTCTGTCCTCCGTTATTATTGTTTCATACTTGAATGTCTTTGCACAGATGCTGTATTTGAAAGCTGAAAATATCATCAACGTATTATCATATTATTATTATCATCATTTCATACCAATTAACATAACTAAATAAATGTAAAGTCAATAAAACAAACTCACCTTTAATTTCAAATATGTCTTTGTCGAGGCACACTTTGGTCCGCCACAAGGAATTTTCGCTGGGCGACTTTTTTCTCTTCTAAACAACATTCATCAACTATGCATATGCCTTAACCACAATCATGTTGACCGTTTAAAAATACTGTTTGTAATGATCTTAAATCAGTGTTAACGTTTTGTAGCTGAGTCAATTTCCGTATCGTTTGAAAACTATGTTTACATCGCAAGATTCAGTAACAATAAGCACATTATTCAGGACCCAAGTTTGACCTTTGGGACATCCCTATATTGACAGGCAAACGATCAGAGAGATGGCTATCCACCGAAACTGACTGCTCCAAAAACACATATGTTCTATACCAATAACTGAGCATGATTTTTTTCTGGAAATTTGTGTATAGTAATGCATGATCGGGAGACCATGAAGACTCCAACAAATGTGTTAGAAGTGACACTTATACATCACCTTACAATTGCCAGCGATGTCGAACAGAGCACACGTGGTTAGGAAAATTAAACGATTTAGACTTGCTGCCCTGCACAGTTATTGAACATGTTGGCTTCCGAAATTTACAATCCGATATACACCAGCTTTGGGTCCCAACACAGACGAAAGTAACTCACCTGTGGCTTGCCGTTTGCAGCCAAACTTCTTTCAAGCTGTGGACGAAACATGAGACAATGTGATCAAATATTGGTCTCTGGCAAGCGAGGCTGGCTCAAATAGGGAAAGCGGTATATTGGCAAAAGCACGGTAATGCGTTACAAATCCGTGACACATGCATCATAAAAAAAATTTGGTAGTGTAGTTCCTTTTCAAATCAATGTTTTAAAAATGGTTTAAACATACAATGTTAGGTAATGTGTCCAACCATTTAACATTATTTTGATGGTACACTCACCGATTACTGACAATTTATACAACATTCACCGATACCCGGACCAAACGCTACTGCAAGAACAGTTGTGATGATCACTCAAGATGTTATTATTCACAGAGTAATTCATCTGTTTTAAATACATCAAGCTACTACGTTAAGTTTTGACAGACGCTCATTAATTAAGTTAAACTGCCTAAACAAAATGTATCTCCGTATGTAAATGTAAACAATGGCCCGCAGATGATGACCAACATTCAATGGTCCATAATAAATGTTACTGCAATGACATTTGTGGTCAGAATCATCTTCTAAACACAATCGCAGTCGACCGCTAGAGTCAGATTTGTTTTCGAAGAGCTCATATAAAATGTATTTTTTTCACCATCTAACAAATTGCAACTCTATATAATATGCATATTTAAATTTGTACTCTGTGTCTCCATCACCGGGACAAAAGTTTAACAAAATACACAAGATGACCATTGCGTTTTTGATAATTACTACAAATGGTGGAATGTCGCTGCGGGCCACTTTTTCACATACAATACAACTAAGTGACTATCAGCAATTATTTTACTTGAACAAATATGATGTTGATACACAAATTCCTATATACGCAACGCAACGGAGGGGGATATTGCTTCCCAAACTAACCCCGTTCGTTGTGCCGGACCACTTTTGGTAGCACTGCTACGCCTCTGAATTTCTATGTTCCAGAAATCAATACAAAATGCGTAATGATTAATACTACACACCCTTTATCTCTGGCAGGAATAACCACATTAAGGCGTCCTATGTTTTGTTTTCCAATCTTCAATATGTCTACTGTATCATAATAACAATGAAAACGATATACGAAAAGACCTGGCTGAAGCAGGTGCAAGAAAATGACAACACCTAGACAACGGGAAGGCCTCAGCTGATATGAGAGGCGAAGGGGGATTTTAGAAAATCGGAAGAATAAGACATATGGAGAGAGGTGACAGCTAATAGGAAGCAATTGACGTACTCTTCCAACTGTTGACAACATGGTTATTTTAAACGATGTTAAGGCTGCCTAACCTTTTGGTTTGACTCACTGTTGATCACGACCAATCAACTATATAATCCATGGTAAAACTTAATGGTAAACATGCAAGTGGACTTACCATTCGCTTTCCACGACTTAAAGCTGCCATTTCTCAATTTCTTCGTGGATTCGCATTGACACACCTCTGTTCGGTCAGCTACTGTGAAGGTCTGCTTACCACTGCTATATGCATACAAGACAGTACAAGAACTATATACAAAGAAGACTGTTGTCATTGTTCTAATTGGCTCACATTTTCATCCAATAAATAAACCTCTTGACATGAACAGTTTACACACACATGATAGTCACACGTACCAGAAGCACTAATAATCAGATTTGGGAGGAGTTGGCTAGTTGAGTGACGTATGTATACAACCAGTTGGATGCCCAATACTGGCAGTGGAATAATAGACCTACACAGTGTGTATGTGCACATACTTAATGATTGTCATACTCTCCCCACTGTCAACAAATCCCTAGATGGAATGTACCAGTTAGCCTGATTAGTTTTATTGCATCGTCCGGTGCAACACCGATGGCATTCAGAACAGCCTACATGGCTCCATGGGCTGCTGACAGCCAGTCAGATTAGATCTTGACTCTAGCGTTAATTGACTGCAATTCACATAAATCACAGATCTTGTTCTATCGGTTGTCCGCAGTCAAGAGTTACCCATTCCACAAAGCGCGCGGTGTTCTTTGATTTTGTAGTAGCCACGCGCTTTGGCCAATACGCGTTCTGGGGCATACACAAATGAAATTTCTTTGGCAAATGTTGAAAATCCGTTAGCAAAATAATTATTGAATGCGCTCGCATAATACACTTGCTTTCAGGCACCAATTGTGTTGTTTTAACACAAACGCTTGTATGATCTTTTTTATTTAAAATTACTACATACCACACACACAGAAGATACATTCGACAATATTTTTGGCAGTTCACTAGCGGACACACTGTCCACAAATCGGGAGTCAAGAAGACGAGGTGTGGACACAAACGACCCTTTGATTGTTGTGGCAGGGAGTAATGTCCAGTTCCAGTCTGCTTTAAAAATATCTATACGTTTTGTAACAAAGAGCTAAATATATCCTCCATACATGTCAATAGCTTGGGAACTGCATAATTAATTAATGTGTGGTTGTCAAACTAATTAACGGGAAGTAACGATTACAAATCTCCCACAATTTTGTATTATCAAAAAATACTTTAAAAACAACAATTAAAGCTGTTAAGTTTAACTTTTATTGAACAAATTATCAGCGGTCCACACAAATCTGTGTTGGAAATTACCCACAAGGTTAAATCATATCACAGTAATGAATCAATAAATTCAAAGATGCTTTGGATTTTTAAAGTTTTAGTTTCCTCAGTAATGTAGTGAAACACTAATATGTCACTTCAAGTTCACTTAATTTAACAAATCACTAGACATATCAAAATGTTCATATCTGTTTGCAATATCTGATTGATCTAAACCTTAACAAAATTATCTCATGCTCTCCCTCTGGTTTGGTGACTCCTATAACATCCAGCTGGTCATCAATGATACCAGATAGTTTATTGGTGGTGAGTCTCTGCTGGTCACTTCTCCTGGATACAATGAATCCTTGTATTCAACAACATACCAATCACTCACCATGACTTGAGAATCTAGTTAATTTGGGAGTGGGAACTTCCAAGCCTAATCCTGGGTTGGCCAGTTAGAATTAGACCCTGGACATTACATCTTTATGCAGGATGTGATTCAATTGGCCATGATCAAAGCAGATTTCCAACCAGTTCCAGGCTTTTTGACTGCCCATAGTTAGTTCAATGCTCTGGAGTCTGGACTAATAGTAGGAACAGCAGCACCATTGTGATAGATTAAACAAAACACAATAATATGAAAGAAAGAGTCCCTGTTGCCAAAGTCAGCCAATAAGCTGAACTATTAGGATGAGTGAGGCAGTGAGCTACATAAGTCTATAGCAGTACAGACTTGGCTTTGTTTTATTTAGCATCAACACTGTAGTACTAGTTTTCAAAAGACCCACTCAGAACCAAGTAAATAGCGAACTTTGAGCCCAGGATGTAGTTAAATTATGACCTGATGAGTATTTTAAATAATAAGTAGACATGTTGTAATGGCAGCGAGAAGTAGTGCAAGGTTCTGGTGATTTTACCCAACCAGGAATGTTTTGTGCAGTAATTGCAACATGCAGCAGGATTCGAACCTGCTCAAATCACCAAAAAATTACATCTAACTTTTTCAACCTGCCTTAGTTATATTGTTTAGGTTATGCTGTACTTTTGATCCTGTTTGTTTTCTTACTGACCAAATGTTGACTCTGTAATCCTTTACTAGAAGGGTGACCAGCAGTCTCAGTAGCAGAATACATCAGGGGTATGAGCAAGGTCTGTAATCAATTAAGGTCAATGAGCCATGCCCATAGGGAAGCAGTGCACAGTCAAATGGTACTGTTTGACACAGATCTCTGGCAGAGTGGGCACATTTCTGATGGAACAGGGTTTCTACCACGGTTTACTTTCTACCACGCGTTATACCTTGGTTTCTACTGTCCCCTCAGCAGAAATACCTTTCTGACATTAAAATGTCAGAAACTCCTTTTTCGAGAAAAGTCCAATTTTATTGTATGTGTACAAAGTATTTTACATCAAAGTTGCAATGCATTAGTAACATGGCAGTATTCATATACAATCGCAGCTTTCTGTGTAGTCTATATGAATGCAGAATTATGTATACCCAGAATTTAACTGTAGCAACATGTTTATAGGCCTACTTGGCAGCTGGTTTTAAAACGGTGGGCGTAAATGCAAAGTCACGAAAATAAATTCATAGTTTTGCCTACGAAAATAAGTCACAGGAAATAAAATTACAAAAAAATGTACTGTTCGAAGACTGTACACTAAATACAAAGTGAGTTGTCTCTGGTAATCTGGTCATCCTAATGGTGGGCGATAATACAATGAATTGACAAATAAACAGTTCCCCACATTGTCATAGACATATTATTTACAATAAATGGTACATTGAATGATCAACCGAATGCATGATTGATATATGCACATTTGGGAAAATATACACCCGATGAACAATTGAGAAAAAGAAAACATTTGCGGTTTTGCAATGCGCCTAAATTAAAGGCTTAAGTCTTAAGACTTAACTTGCATTGCATGTACTGTAGCAGTGTAGGCGCTAAAGCCGGTTGCCAAAGGGGTTTATATCCGTATTTGGCCCTACCGTAACTTAAGCGGAACGTTTTGCGGTGCGCCGGCGGCTCGAAGTTGTGAGTGAATTTGTAATTTTAGTTTGTTTACGAAACGCTGCGTTTATCCTACAACAAGTTCGAACTTTGAACCTACCGAGTCACGGAGTGGGCGGAGCTTAACGTGAAGGTAGTGCGCATGACAAGACCAAGCAAACTACCAAATGTGTTCACTGTGCTGACTTAGTTTTCCGCAGACGAAACAATATAAAGTTGTATGTATATCACAAGACACATTCAGTTATGTGATATTATGTTGTATTGTAGAACATCCCTGCTAAATAAACATACAACATACATAAGAGTTTATGTTTTATTCAAACAAATAAGCCGTGTCGCCTGACGGTGACGATTATTGAAATAAACATATACATTCCACTTGCAAAATCTTCATTATAACTCAATTTGAATATTTTCATAAATTAAATGTATTAATACAACCTTGGGGAAGCGTGTCCTTATTGATGAACACCTTTCAATTGCTTTCTAGTAAAATGCACAATAACGCAGGACCACATATATTAGGGCGACACGAAATATCAAGGGTAAGGCGACACCCGTCGCCCAACCCTTGTCAGAAAGTCGCCTAACCCTTGGATTTGTGTAAATATATATATATGTGGAACTTCACTGTTAAGGTCACCATTGGGACTGGGTAAAGTAACCTAAATAGCATGGTGACCATATTAGTGGGACTAATTTCCTATATTTTATACTATATATGGAACTAATTTGAGACGTTCCTAGGGTGACCTTAATTGCAATGTGGCTATAGTAATGATGTAACCATTAACCGAGGTTCAACTGTAACTATTTATGACATGTGTGGATGTAGATTCTAATTCGTTTAGGCTACATTTTACCATGGTAACTGCCGACCACCAACATTGTGTACACCGTTTCAAAAGATGTGTATGTCGAAATCCGGAGTGTCTGTTTAAATAATAATGTAAGTAGTGGTAAGAGGTTCGCCATCCCCGGAAGTGACCTAAGATCAAAGGCTTTTTCGTTTTTTATAAGTAGAATTCCTACGTTTTTTATTAGTAATGATTTAGCAACGTCAAAAAGTGATTGATGGGGGTCATGAGAAAGAGGGTGTCGCCATCTACTGAATAAAAATGGAATAAATAGGGGGAATGACGACCTCTAGTGGCTAATCAGGTACTAATTAGGATCAACCTCTAGTGACTAATCAGGTACTAATTAGGGTGGTTATGAGTAGCGCATTCACTGGAGGGTAGCACTAGCATATCCCCGGAAGTGACCTAAGATCAAAGGCTTTTTCGTTTTTTATAAGTAGAATTCCTACGTTTTTTATCAGTATGATTTAGCAAACGTCAAAAGTGATTGATGGGGGTCATGAGAAAGAGGGTGTCGCCATCTACTGAATAAAGATGGAATAAATAGGGTGAATGACGACCTCTAGTGGCTAATCAGGTACTAAATAGGGTAATTAATTAATTAATTAATTAAGTACTAATTAGTAACAAATGAGTAGCGCAATTATCGGAGGAGAACGTTAACAATGACTAAAAATAGTAAATAGCGACCAATTAGTATTCATTACGTGCACGGGAGGTGGGAAAGATTTTAGAGTGAAGTGACACCCCTGGAGATCAGCGAGTTTAAAAGTTTAAAATAATGACGCGCGGGAAGGTTCTAGAACCTTCTAGAAGCTTCTAGAACGGTGCGGTGGTGGAGGTGGGGCCGCGCGGTTTAGATTACGCCTGGTGGCCTGGTTTTCACGACTCACTGGCAAATGGTGGTGTCGAATGTCAGGCTGCAGGATTTTATGTGCATTGGTTTGACGGATAAATGTTTTTCGAGGCGCGCGCTTGTAATAAGCTTCTGGCACCGATGTGTCAGTGCTGGCTGCGGCATGGAAGGCCGGATTTTTCGTGGTGCGCACTGATGTGGATATTGCCTGTCAGTGCTAGCTGCGGCACCGCTGATGGATACGCGTGCAATTGCGGTGCAATATCGGTGCTGTCAGATTGGCCTGTGTGTGTGCGCGTATTAATATAGGTGGAATTATTCGTGTGTTATTGCAGTTGGTGGTTTGTGTGTGCGCGTATTTAGCTTGTGGTGTTCGCTGGCTTTATCGTGTGTAAGTTGGAAACACAGTTGGTGGGCGCTGATACGCGTGCAATATCGTTATAGCAGCTGGGGGCCCGGCGCTGTCAGATTGGCCTGTGCGCGTGTATTAAGCTTGTGTCTTGGGCGTTGTTGCAACGACGAATAGGTGGATAGGCGGAATTATTCGTGTGTGATTTGGAATGCTGGCGGAGTGGGTCAAATGTGAAAGGAAACACGGAAACAATAAACGGTGAGAAATAAATTGTATTGGTACAATAACATTTCATTTATCATGGTGGGGGGCCAAAGCCGTGTCGGCCCGGGGGTTGTGGCGGAAAGGCTAAATGCACGGAAATATGTGCTGGGATGGGTGGGGCAAATGAGGGGGGTAGAATTTCAGGGGGTGGAAAAATATCCGCAAATGAGAATGGTTGTGCGAAAGTGTCTGGGAAGGGGTTGCCGGCCGCAATAACTTCTAAATCAGTGTAGCCGGGGTAGAAGTCATCGTCGAAGTTTTCCTCGAACTCTTCGAGTGAATCGTCACTGTCTTGTTCGGGTGGTGGCCGTCGTTTTCGTGTGTGATTTTGGAAGGCCGGTGGAGTGGGCTAAATGTGTAGGTGGAACTATATTCGTGTGTGCGTTGGAAGGCGAAAGGAAACACAATAAACGGTGAGAAATAAATTTTATTGGTTACAGTTGACGACGGAAAGGGGTCATGGGGGTGGGCCAAAGCCGTTCCGGTCGGAGGGTTGTGGCGGAAAGCCTAAATGAACGGAAAGATGCGCTGGGACGGGTGGGGCAAATGAGGAGGGGAGAATTTGGGGGCGTGGGAATATATCGGCAAAGGAGAATGGCTGTGTCTCTACCGCCGCCGTGGGCTAAATGTGTAGGTGGAACTATATTCGTGTGTGCGTTGGAAGGCGAAAGGAAACACAGAAACAATAAACGGTGAGAAATAAATTTTATTGGTTACAGATGAAGACGGAAAGGGGTCATGGGGGCGGAAAGGGGTCATGGGGGTGGACCAAAGCCGTGGTGGCGCAGTTGTTGCGCCGCTGTTTTGCGCGCGGTAACGTGTTGCGGCCTAGACACGTACGCCATAGCCTTACATAAGGGGCTGACGTCACTGTTTATATAAAGCGCTTATGTAACTGTTTGTAAGTCTTTAAAACGACCGTTAAAGGTGAAATGTGAGCAAACTAAGCGGCCTATAATAGTCAGTGGGGACTAGAGAATCTTATGGTAACTTTATATTAGGAAATAAAAGTGGCGTTCTGTTAGTGCACTAGGCTGACCGAGAGATTTTTTTCAGTTTTAGTAACCTTGTAAGAGTCGGCTGCTTTGCGGCTCGCGTGCGCTCGCTCACGGGGGCCGCGTGCGGGCCGCGTGCAAAGCGCTTATATAGGGACTGGGCGGAGAACGTCTAAGTATCGTCGCTGTCGTGTTGCTACCGTTGCAGTAACTTTGTGTGTTGCAGAGCGTTGTTGATCATGTCGCCGCCTGTGAGGGTCTGGTACAGTATTGTAACACTTGTTCTGTTCTTTCTCCAGTGTTTCCTGTCTACAGCCCCTGTCTGCATCTCCTCCAGTCTTATTGTATATGGGTGAGGGACTGGTACAGTATTGTAACACTAGTTCTGTTCTTTCTCCAGTGTTTCCTGTCTAAAGCCCTTGTCTCCATCTCCTCCAGTCTTATTGTATAGGAGTGAGGGTCTGGTACAGTAATGTGACAATTGTTCTGTTCTTTCTCCAGTGTTTCCTGTCCACAGCCCCTGTATCCGTCTCCTCCAGTCTTATTGTATAGGGGTGAGGGTCTAGTACAGTATCTTAACTCTTGTTCTGTTCTTTGTCCAGTGTTTCCTGTCTACAGCCTCTGTCTCCATCTCCTACAGTCTTATTGTATAGGAGTGAGGGTCTGGTACAGTATTGCAACACTCGTTCTGTTCTTTCTCCAGTGTTTCCTGTCTACAGCCCCTGTCTCCATCTCCTGCAGTCTTATTGTATAGGGGTGAGGGTCTGGTGCAGTATTGTAACACTTGTTCTGTTCTTTCTCCAGTGTTTCCTGTCCACAGCCCCTGTCTCCATCTCTTCCATTCTTATTGTATAGGGGTGAGGGTCTGGTACAGTATTGTAACACTTGTTCTGTTCTTTCTCCAGTGTTTCCTGTCTACAGCCCGTCTCCATCTCCTCCAGTCTTATTATATATGGGTGAGGGTCTGGTACAGTATTGTAACACTTGTTCTGTTCTTTCTCCAGTGTTTACAACCCTTGTCTCCATCTCATCCAGTCTTATTGTAAAGGGGTGAGGGTCTGGTACAGTATTGTAACACTTGTTCTGTTCTTTCTCCAATGTTTCCTGTCTACAGCCCCTGTCTCCATCTCCTCCAGTCTTATTTTATAGGGGTGAGGGTCTGGTACAGTATCGTAGCAATTGTTCTGTTCTTTCTCCAGTGTTTCCTGTCTACAGCCCCTGTCTCCATCTTCTCCAATCTTATTGTATAAGGGTGAGGGTCTGGTACAGTAATGTGACAATTGTTCTGTTCTTTCTCCAGTGTTTCCTGTCCACAGCACCTGTCTCCATCTCTTCCTGTCTTATTGTATAGGGGTGATGGTCTGTACAGTATTGCAACACTTGTTCTGTTCTTTCTCCAGTGTTTCCTGTCCACGACCCCTGTATCCATCTCCTCCAGTCTTATTGTATAGGAGTGAGGGTATGGTACAGTAATGTGACAATTGTTCTGTTCTTTCTCCAGTGTTTCCTGTCCACAGCCCCTGTCTCCATCTCCTCCAGTCTTATTGTATAGGGGTGAGGGTCTAGTACAGTATCTTAACTCTTGTTCTGTTCTTTGTCCAGTGTTTCCTGTCTACAGCCTCTGTCTCCATCTCCTACAGTCTTATTGTATAGGGGTGAGGGTCTGGTACAGTATTGCAACACTCGTTCTGTTCTTTCTCCAGTGTTTCCTGTCTACAGCCCCTGTCTCCATCTCCTGCAGTCTTATTGTATAGGGGTGACGGTCTGGTACAGTATTGTAACACTTGTTCTGTTCTTTCTCCAGTGTTTCCTGTCCACAGCCCCTGTCTCCATCTCTTCCATTCTCATTGTATAGGGGTGAGGGTCTGGTACAGTATTGTAACCCTTGTTCTGTTCTTTCTCCAGTGTTTCCTGTCTATAGCCCGTCTCCATCTCCTCCAGTCTTATTATATATGGGTGAGGGTCTGGTACAGTATTGTAACACTTGTTCTGTTCTTTCTCCAGTGTTTCCTGCCTACAACCCTTGTCTCCATCTCCTCCAGTCTTATTGTAAAGGGGTGAGGGTCTGGTAGAGTATTGTAACACTTGTTCTGTTCTTTGGTCTGGTGCAGTATTGTAACACTTGTTCTGTTCTTTCTCCAGTGTTTCCTGTCCACAGCCCCTGTCTTCATCTCTTCCATTCTTATTGTATAGGGGTGAGGGTCTGGTACAGTATTGTAACAGTTGTTCTGTTCTTTCTCCAGTGTTTCCTGTCTACAGCCCGTCTCCATCTCCTCCAGTATTATTATATATGGGTGAGGGTCTGGTACAGTATTGTAACACTTGTTCTGTTCTTTCTCCAGTGTTTACAACCCTTGTCTCCATCTCATCCAGTCTTATTGTAAAGGGGTGAGGGTCTGGTACAGTATTGTAACACTTGTTCTGTTCTTTCTCCAATGTTTCCTGTCTACAGCCCCTGTCTCAATCTCCTCCAGTCTTATTTTATAGGGGTGAGGGTCTGGCACAGTATCGTAGCAATTGTTCCGTTCTTTCTCCAGTGTTTCCTGTCTACAGCCCCTATCTCCATCTTCTCCAATCTTATTGTATAAGGGTGAGGGTCTGGTACAGTAATGTGACAATTGTTCTGTTCTTTCTCCAGTGTTTCCTGTCCACAGCACCTGTCTCCATCTCTTCCAGTCTTATTGTATAGGGGTGATGGTCTGTACAGTATTGCAACACTTGTTCTGTTCTTTCTCCAGTGTTTCCTGTCCACGGCCCCTGTATCCATCTCCTCCAGTCTTATTGTATAGGAGTGAGGGTCTGGTACAGTAATGTGACAATTGTTCTGTTCTTTCTCCAGTGTTTCCTGTCCACAGCCCCTGTCTCCATCTCCTCCAGTCTTATTGTATAGGGGTGAGGGTCTAGTACAGTATCTTAACTCTTGTTCTGTTCTTTGTCCAGTGTTTCCTGTCTACAGCCTCTGTCTCCATCTCCTACAGTCTTATTGTATAGGGGTGAGGGTCTGGTACAGTATTGCAACACTCGTTCTGTTCTTTCTCCAGTGTTTCCTGTCTACAGCCCCTGTCTCCATCTCCTGCAGTCTTATTGTATAGGGGTGACGGTCTGGTACAGTATTGTAACACTTGTTCTGTTCTTTCTCCAGTGTTTCCTGTCCACAGCCCCTGTCTCCATCTCTTCCATTCTTATTGTATAGGGGTGAGGGTCTGGTACAGTATTGTAACACTTGTTCTGTTCTTTCTCCAGTGTTTCCTGTCTACAGCCCGTCTCCATCTCCTCCAGTCTTATTATATATGGGTGAGGGTCTGGTACAGTATTGTAACACTTGTTCTGTTCTTTCTCCAGTGTTTCCTGCCTACAACCCTTGTCTCCATCTCCTCCAGTCTTATTGTAAAGGGGTGAGGGTCTGGTACAGTATTGGAACACTTGTTCTGTTCTTTCTCCTATGTTTCCTGTCTACAGCCCCTGTCTCCATCTCCTTCAGTCTTATTTTATAGGGGTGAGGGTCTGGTACAGTATCGTAGCCTGTCCACAGCCCCTGTCTCCATCTCCTCCAGTCTTATTGTACAGGGGTGAGGGTCTGGTACAGTATTGTAACACTTCATCTGTTCTTTCTCCAGTGTTTCCTTATTGTAAAGGGGTGAGGGTCTGGTACAGTATTGTAACACTTGTTCTGTTATTTCTCCAATGTTTCCTGTTTACAGCCCCTGTCTCCATCTCCTCCAGTCTTATTTTATAGGGGTGAGGGTCAGGTACAGTATCGTAGCACTTGTTCTGTTCTTTCTCCAGTGTTTCCTGTCTACAGCCCGCTGTAGATAGGAAACACTGGAGAAAGAACAGATGAAGTATCTCCTCCATTCTTATTGTATAGTGATGAGGGTCAAGTAGAGTATTGTAACACTTGTTCTGTTCTTTCTCCAGTGTTTGCAGTCTACAGCCTCTGTCTCCATCTCCTACAGTCTTATTGTATAGGGGTGAGGGTCTGGTACAGTAATGTGACAATTGTTCTGTTCTTTCTCCAGTGTTTTCTGTCTACCGCCTCAGTCTCCATGTCCTACAGTCTTATTGTGTAGGGGTTAGGGTCTGGTACAGTAATGTGACAATTGTTCTGTTCTTTCTCCAGTGTTTCCTTTCTACAGCCTCTGTCTCCATCTCCTACAGTCTTATTGTATAGGGGTGAAGGTCTGGTACAGTAATGTGACAATTGTTCTGTTCTTTCTCCAGTGTTTCCTGTCTACAACCCTTGTCTCCATCTCCTCCAATCTTATTTACAGGGTGAGGGTCTGGTACAGTAATGTGACAATTGTTCTGTTCTTTCTCCAGTATTTCCTGTCCACAGCCCCTGTCTCCATCTCCTCCAGTCTTATTGTATAGGGGTGAGGGTCTGGTACAGTAATGTATCTCTTGTTCTGTTCTTTCTCCAGTGTTTCCTGTCCACAGCCCCTGTCTCCATCTCCTCCAGTCTTCACCACAAGCCCAATGCACAAGTATCAGCTGTCAACGAACGCCTGTCTATGGCCAACTAGCGCACATAACACACCGCGTATGCTGGCGCACAGCCAGCTGACAGCCAAAATAAACAAAACCCGCTTAACGCTTAACGCTCATACACTGCATAAAGTCTGACAGTACACGTCGACATACGATACCCCCGTTCGGCAGTGAGGTACGTGATACTTATGTCTTAACCACTATTATGTGCTATGTGCTGACGAACATTCAGGAGCGCGCGGCGTTGAGCTACTTCTACGCCAAACGTCGCGTGCTCGACGACGGCGTCACTACGGCGCCGATACTCGTATAAACAACCTACCTAACATAAGGACTATCCCTATCTACCTACCTACCTACCTAAGAGGTCACTTTTTTATCTCTCTTTTTTTGTGTGTAAAATAAAAAAGGTTCAGGAGGCCCCACCCCCAAAACGCCCTACGGGCGTTTTGGGGCCCCGTCGTGGGGCCTCCTGAACCTTTGGAGATGGAGACAAGGGTTGTAGGCAGGAAACACTGGAGAAAGAACAGAACAAGTGTTACAATACTGTACCAGACCCTCACCCATATATAATAAGACTGGAGGAGATGGAGACGGGCTATAGACAGGAAACACTGGAGAAAGAACAGAACAAGGGTTACAATACTGTACCAGACCCTCACCCCTATACAATGAGAATGGAAGAGATGGAGACAGGGGCTGTGGACAGGAAACACTGGAGAAAGAACAGAACAAGTATTACAATACTGTACCAGACCGTCACCCCTATACAATAAGACTGCAGGAGATGGAGACAGGGGCTGTAGACAGGAAACACTGGAGAAAGAACAGAACGAGTGTTGCAATACTGTACCAGACCCTCACCCCTATACAATAAGACTGTAGGAGATGGAGACAGAGGCTGTAGACAGGAAACACTGGACAAAGAACAGAACAAGAGTTAATATACTGTACTAGACCCTCACCCCTATACAATAAGACTGGAGGAGATGGAGACAGGGGCTGTGGACAGGAAACACTGGAGAAAGAACAGAACAATTGTCACATTACTGTACCATACCCTCACTCCTATACAATAAGACTGGAGGAGATGGATACAGGGGTCGTGGACAGGAAACACTGGAGAAAGAACAGAACAAGTGTTGCAATACTGTACAGACCATCACCCCTATACAATAAGACAGGAAGAGATGGAGACAGGTGCTGTGGACAGGAAACACTGGAGAAAGAACAGAACAATTGTCACATTACTGTACCAGACCCTCACCCTTATACAATAAGATTGGAGAAGATGGAGACAGGGGCTGTAGACAGGAAACACTGGAGAAAAAACAGAACAATTGCTACGATACTGTACCAGACCCTCACCCCTATAAAATAAGACTGGAGGAGATGGAGACAGGGGCTGTAGACAGGAAACATTGGAGAAAGAACAGAACAAGTGTTACAATACTGTACCAGACCCTCACCCCTTTACAATAAGACTGGATGAGATGGAGACAAGGGTTGTAGACAGGAAACACTGGAGAAAGAACAGAACAAGTGTTACAATACTGTACCAGACCCTCACCCATATATAATAAGACTGGAGGAGATGGAGACGGGCTGTAGACAGGAAACACTGGAGAAAGAACAGAACAAGTGTTACAATACTGTACCAGACCATCACCCCTATACAATAAGAATGGAAGAGATGGAGACAGGGGCTGTGGACAGGAAACACTGGAGAAAGAACAGAACAAGTGTTACAATACTGCACCAGACCCTCACCCCTATACAATAAGACTGCAGGAGAGGGAGACAGGGGCTGTAGACAGGAAACACTGGAGAAAGAACAGAACGAGTGTTGCAATACTGTACCAGACCCTCACCCCTATACAATAAGACTGTAGGAGATGGAGACAGAGGCTGTAGACAGGAAACACTGGACAAAGAACAGAACAAGAGTTAAGATACTGTACTAGACCCTCACCCCTATACAATAAGACTGGAGGAGACGGATACAGGGGCTGTGGACAGGAAACACTGGAGAAAGAACAGAACAATTGTCACATTACTGTACCAGACCCTCACTCCTATACAATAAGACTGGAGGAGATGGAGACAAGGGCTTTAGACAGGAAACACTGGAGAAAGAACAGAACTAGTGTCACAATACTGTACCAGTCCCTCACCCATATACAATAAGACTGGAGGAGATGCAGACAGGGGCTGTAGACAGGAAACACTGGAGAAAGAACAGAACAAGTGTTACAATACTGTACCAGACCCTCACAGGCGGCGACATGATCAACAACGCTCTGCAACACACAAAGTTACTGCAACGGTAGCAACACGACAGCGACGATACTTAGACGTTCTCCGCCCAGTCCCTATATAAGCGCTTTGCACGCGGCCCGCACGCGGCCCCCGTGAGCGAGCGCACGCGAGCCGCAAAGCAGCCGACTCTTACAAGGTTACTAAAACTGAAAAAAATCTCTCGGTCAGCCTAGTGCACTAACAGAACGCCACTTTTATTTCCTAATATAAAGTTACCATAAGATTCTCTAGTCCCCACTGACTATTATAGGCCGCTTAGTTTGCTCACATTTCACCTTTAACGGTCGTTTTAAAGACTTACAAACAGTTACATAAGCGCTTTATATAAACAGTGACGTCAGCCCCTTATGTAAGGCTATGGCGTACGTGTCTAGGCCGCAACACGTTACCGCGCGCAAAACAGCGGCGCAACAACTGCGCCACCACGGCTTTGGTCCACCCCCATGACCCCTTTCCGCCCCCATGACCCCTTTCCGTCTTCATCTGTAACCAATAAAATTTATTTCTCACCGTTTATTGTTTCTGTGTTTCCTTTCGCCTTCCAACGCACACACTAATATAGTTCCACCTACACATTTAGCCCACGGCGGCGGTAGAGACACAGCCATTCTCCTTTGCCGATATATTCCCACGCCCCCAAATTCTCCCCTCCTCATTTGCCCCACCCGTCCCAGCGCATCTTTCCGTTCATTTAGGCTTTCCGCCACAACCCTCCGACCGGAACGGCTTTGGCCCACCCCCATGACCCCTTTCCGTCGTCAACTGTAACCAATAAAATTTATTTCTCACCGTTTATTGTGTTTCCTTTCGCCTTCCAACGCACACACGAATATAGTTCCACCTACACATTTAGCCCACTCCACCGGCCTTCCAAAATCACACACGAAAACGACGGCCACCACCCGAACAAGACAGTGACGATTCACTCGAAGAGTTCGAGGAAAACTTCGACGATGACTTCTACCCCGGCTACACTGATTTAGAAGTTATTGCGGCCGGCAACCCCTTCCCAGACACTTTCGCACAACCATTCTCATTTGCGGATATTTTTCCACCCCCTGAAATTCTACCCCCCTCATTTGCCCCACCCATCCCAGCACATATTTCCGTGCATTTAGCCTTTCCGCCACAACCCCCGGGCCGACACGGCTTTGGCCCCCCACCATGATAAATGAAATTTTATTGTACCAATACAATTTATTTCTCACCGTTTATTGTTTCCGTGTTTCCTTTCACATTTGACCCACTCCGCCAGCATTCCAAATCACACACGAATAATTCCGCCTATCCACCTATTCGTCGTTGCAACAACGCCCAAGACACAAGCTTAATACACGCGCACAGGCCAATCTGACAGCGCCGGGCCCCCAGCTGCTATAACGATATTGCACGCGTATCAGCGCCCACCAACTGTGTTTCCAACTTACACACGATAAAGCCAGCGAACACCACAAGCTAAATACGCGCACACACAAACCACCAACTGCAATAACACACGAATAATTCCACCTATATTAATACGCGCACACACACAGGCCAATCTGACAGCACCGATATTGCACCGCAATTGCACGCGTATCCATCAGCGGTGCCGCAGCTAGCACTGACAGGCAATATCCACATCAGTGCGCACCACGAAAAATCCGGCCTTCCATGCCGCAGCCAGCACTGACACATCGGTGCCAGAAGCTTATTACAAGCGCGCGCCTCGAAAAACATTTATCCGTCAAACCAATGCACATAAAATCCTGCAGCCTGACATTCGACACCACCATTTGCCAGTGAGTCGTGAAAACCAGGCCACCAGGCGTAATCTAAACCGCGCGGCCCCACCTCCACCACCGCACCGTTCTAGAAGCTTCTAGAAGGTTCTAGAACCTTCCCGCGCGTCATTATTTTAAACTCGCTGATCTCCAGGGGTGTCACTTCACTCTAAAATCTTTCCCACCTCCCGTGCACGTAATGAATACTAATTGGTCGCTATTTACTATTTTTAGTCATTGTTAACGTTCTCCTCCGATAATTGCGCTACTCATTTGTTACTAATTAGTACTTAATTAATTAATTAATTAATTACCCTATTTAGTACCTGATTAGCCACTAGAGGTCGTCATTCACCCTATTTATTCCATCTTTATTCAGTAGATGGCGACACCCTCTTTCTCATGACCCCCATCAATCACTTTTGACGTTTGCTAAATCATACTGATAAAAAACGTAGGAATTCTACTTATAAAAAACGAAAAAGCCTTTGATCTTAGGTCACTTCCGGGGATATGCTAGTGCTACCCTCCAGTGAATGCGCTACTCATAACCACCCTAATTAGTACCTGATTAGTCACTAGAGGTTGATCCTAATTAGTACCTGATTAGCCACTAGAGGTCGTCATTCCCCCTATTTATTCCATTTTTATTCAGTAGATGGCGACACCCTCTTTCTCATGACCCCCATCAATCACTTTTTGACGTTGCTAAATCATTACTAATAAAAAACGTAGGAATTCTACTTATAAAAAACGAAAAAGCCTTTGATCTTAGGTCACTTCCGGGGATGGCGAACCTCTTACCACTACTAATGTACTTCCAACCTAACTGAAATCCTGAGATGTTATCCAGTTAGGCATACAATTATTGCATCAATATCCCCTTCCTACACATTACCGAAGTTGGTGTCTAGCAGTATGCTTAGAATGACTTCTTCCTTATTTGTTGTCTCCTGACCTACTCTGGTCCTATTTCTATATTTGATTGCAGAGACATGTTTATTGTGCTTAGCTCTCCTGCTGACACCAACAAGTGTCTTGGCTCTCTCTTCCAGGAAGGCACTTTTCAGTCCTAGGGAGGAGACGGCAATGCAGGTTCTTTCATAAGTCACCTGCACAATGTGACATCGTTCTACTCCCTCAGTAGATAACATAAAGGGTGGTCTGACACACACACACACACACACACACACACACACACACACACACACACACACACACACACACACACACACACACGAAATTGTGTCACAGAGATGAAGACAGAGTTGACAGGCATTTATAAAGTGTTCGCGGCCAGTCACACAGGGTAACACTGAATGTGGTGATGACGAACAAGGGTGAGTGCTGTTTTGTGGACTTAATGGTCTAAAAGTGCATCAATAGTAACAATATAATTGTGACTGAATGCTGTTAGAGTATTGTGTTGTAAATGCAGACATACTATGTCATTTGATTGTTTAAGAACTGTTGAACTGTGTTGTTTATGACAACAGTGTTTCAGTGTTGTGTGTGGCAGGTTCGATCCCTGCTGATGCACATTTTCCATACACTACTGGTTGTGCACACACACTTATTCCATTCAATAATGCTGTTTACAATAATTCCACCTAAAGTAAGTTAATTCCACTTACAAACTATTGTAAATAGCACAGCAAATTAGCATGCCACATATAACATGGCAATGGCAGCTAGGTAGGAAGAATCTTCAGAAGGCTAAGCCATGACTCAGTCGTGGAAACAAGGGTGGAAGACAAATAACCCAAGTGGGATGAACATTTAGGAATTTCTACAGAGTTTTTTAATTCACAGAGAAAACACATCAACAAGGAAGTATTTCAACCTTCACCCCCAACATCACCCAGTTGTATATATATCATAGCACACCAACATGTGATGCAAATGTTGTCTATGTGCTATGCAGTAAACTGATGGCTGGAGGAAAGGAGCCAACTTGCATGGTTTCTATAGAGACATCAGTAGGCGACCACATGCTAATGTTCGACAATTAAAACTGTATTCTAGTATGAGCGGCTATACTGCTGATACATATATTTTCTGGGGTGTTTGCCAAGGATGGGTGCTGCTGTAATGCAATAGTTAATTTTGCAAATTTTAAATGTAGTGTTTGCAAAACTTTGGATAATACCGTACTGTTTTTAACAGGTACTTTAATTTTTTGTAATTTTAACTGACATGCTTAATACAGTATAGACGTTAATCACTAAATGTATTTTTCAGGATTTTGACAGAAATTAATCGTGCATATTGCAAGGTATATTATGTCCTGGTGTTATGGTTTCTAGATTATCAGAGTTCCACAATATCATATGAACACTTGCCATAACAAGATAACATTATTGTAACACATTTATTGACACAGCTATGACCATGTACACACATGCTGAATAATACTAGGCATTGGTAATCAGTATGACAATATTTTCAGACAAACATGTCTATTAAAACAGCTAGCAGTGTTTTTGTTTTCACTTATCTGGATTTATTTTCAAAGTATGAATCGGCTTGCTCTTTGCTTAACTAACGTAATGCCAGTTCTTGATATGTTTATCATAAAGGTGTATCATATTAAACTATACGTGGTTAGTAACGTATGTACGGTTATTGCCACCTTGACTTTTTAAATAAGTTTCAAGAGACAGTGTTAATGAATGTCAACTATTTCAAAGACGTTCAAGTTAGGGAATAACAAAATAATGTTCTTCTTGTGTTTCTTTATATAAAAATAAATAATGCACAAGTTACTATTGGTAGTATACATACTTGAATCGTGTGAAGTTTGCATATTACCCCCAATATTAACAAAAACCCAACATTACCCAGCTAAATGTAGTTCTACACACCATAAACTGTGTTCATCTTGGAACCAATGGGCATCCAGTTTTCACCAGGTCAGATATCCATAGCTAGACGAGCATGTCGATAAATCTTTAAATAATTTACTACAAAAACCTAACATTTTCATTATAATATACTGGGATCTAAAATATAAGGCAACAATGTTGTATTTTGAACATATATATCATTAAACCACACATGGTTCATCCAACTCTATAAAACTACAAAGGCAGGCATGGGACATGTGAAATGTTGCACATTTTAATTAAAGATTTCTTTCCTCTACAAATCTGTTTCTGTGTGGAAAATATTCAGTAAGTATTTGGCATATTTGGCATTTGCGCTCAATAAATACTTTGTATCTGACCATAACTTCTATTGGCATGATCTAGTGGTATGATTGCACATAATTACCTTCTCTCCATCATATTAACATCTCTTTGTGAATCTACCCTTCAACATTCAAGGACATTTTACTGCTATAAAATGTGAACAAATAAAGTAAAATTACAAAGAATTCATATCTACAGGCTAGTGGTACAATTCATTGAGACATTAGTTAACCTCCTATTTCGCATATACCTAATCTACACATTTCATATCACTGTAGCTACACACAAGTTTACAGTGTCTAGATTATGTTTGCAACATTGAAAATACATCGTTTGTTTTCCTTTGGTTGACTTGTCTCCGCTGCCTAAGTCAACATCTACTCGTCAGCATTTCCTATTACAGCATCAGGCCCAGCAGAACCAACCAACCAATACTCCAACATCTCCCCTCCTGCTGCATAGGCATCAACCTTCATGACATTTTCTTTGGCACTTTTCACGATTTCCGATACTTCTATAATTTCATCAGTGATATAATAGATTGTTTATCATACACATTTTCCAGCCAGATGACAACAAAACTGTACTTTTGTTTCAAATCAAGTATCAACTTTAAATAATAACATTATAAATAAACTTTCTTGTTCTTGTTTTTCTTGTTCTGTTAATAAGTTTCAAATCAAGTATCAACCAGCCGAGATATATGATTTTAATTGGTTACATTTATGTTAATAAACGTAATAAAGCTAACAAAATAATACACTTTGTTTAAGAAAGAACTGTCTACAACACAAGAACAATTCAGAGATATATACAATGTAGGAGTTTGAGTTTGTTGGTTCTGCATAACCCAAAGATGTACTGTAGCAACTGGACGGCCACATCAATGAGGGGTGTCAGGGTGCCACGTCTAGGGCAGTTAACGTCCAGCAGGGCAAGACATTGACGTGGACATGGATGTACAGGTTGCTGACACAACCCTCCAGCATCTTCTCGTGCTGGCCAAATGTCGTGCCGTCCGGGTTAGGCACGCCGCCTGAAGCATAACAACCACTGTCGACCTTCTGGCAACACTGGCCGAACACGCTTCAATTACCCTATTCATCACGTACGTGATCTGTTGCCTAGCAAAACCTCAGCCAAGTCATTAGAAAACATGTGGTGGGTTCGGACATTCTGTCGAATATCTTGTTGAAATTCTGGTCACAAGAGTGTTTCTTTAAGGCAAAAACATAAGGCGAATAACAACTGTATGCGGGAATGATTGATTTATGAGATGTCATGCAGCAATAGTAATGTAATTCATATATATATATATATATATATAACCATTAACAACACTGTTGACAAACCAAAGCTACACGGAGGTTACGTGCAAAATTGAATTGTGACGTAAGCAAAACCGCGACGTAGTGGATACATCAATTATTACACAAAGTAACAAAAATACTGGTCCACCTGAAGGGATAATTTGGTCATTTGTATATACCTATTGCCGTGTGTGTTCAGTATGAGATATGTGTAAGACTTACCAATATACATGTTGCATGGATAATACTTCTCCAGATTATCCATCTACAAAGCTGAATCCGTCGATCTCAAGAGTTCCTTTCCTCACAGTTCTGAAGTCAACAACATCATCCATATTAATGTACTCATACCACAGCTAATATCACAAATACCCGGGTTTTATTTTTAAACGGAAAAGAATTGCTTTAAATTCATATCGGTTAAAGTGTGATAAATAATTAGCTATTGATATGATGTAAAATCAGTGTGTGTAAATGTTGGGAATCTTGCATCACCATTTTCTCACTGGAGTCTTCAGGTGCAACAAAATATTCGACAGAATGTCTTCAGTTGCCACCATTTTGGAGTCTTCAGAAAGTTGCCACCGTTTTGCACATAACAGATATTTAAACCTATTTTGTTTGATTAAAGTATGTGACACATCACTGAAATCGAAACAAGTGAAAACACAATAAATGATGAGAAGTAATAATACTGACAATAGCGTAACAATTGTTTTCACTTATACTCATATCAGTCAACTGCCTAAGAAGTTATCTTTATTCACTGACAAGTAACCTATCCATCACGAGACCTGTTGCCTAGCAAAACCTCCTTATGTGTACATACTGCTTAAACATACATCCACACAACGCATCTGCCTAGGATAATTGCAGACCTGCAAACTAAATACATACCTGTGTATTGCGCTGGACAGTTACACATATATTCTGTGCTGCTCACTTCAATACACTGTCCATCAATAGTGCAGGGTCGCTTGACACAGGGCGTCACGTCACCACAGTCGACAATGTTACTGCTGGCAATCGCGTCATCCACCACGTTAAGTGTGTGACTCTTCAGAATCACCTACAGCAAGACAACTCTCATAGCAAGGAAATGTTTACAGCAGTTCCTCGTGACAATATAATGTTTACAGCACATACTTTGTGGCAATGTAATGTTTATATCACAATCCTCATAGCAATGTATTGTTTACTACAAACCCATCAAAACAATGTAATGTTTACAGCAAAGCCTTCATGGTAATGTAATGTTTACAGTACACCCCTCACAGCAATGTACCGTTCACATCACTCCTTGTGGTAATGTAATGTTTACATCACCCGCATGATGAGCATCATGTGGTCACTGCGAGAGTATGTACTTACCATGGACATGTACTGACCATGGGCGTGTACTGACCATGTGTACTGATCATAGGCGTGTACTGACCATGGGGTGTGTAGTGACCATGGGGTGTGTATTCACCATGGGGTATGAAGTGTATATCTCTGTACTGACCATGGGGTGAGTACTCCCCCTTGGGATGTAGAAGGCGTCCTTGAAGCTGAGACTTGCTCCGACTGTGAGGATGGGATTGAGGCATGAGAACATTGCCCCCAAAAGTATCATCTTGTTGGTGTGAGGGTCACAGGGCATCTTGGCGAGGTGGTACCCCAAGAGGGTCAACTGCTCTTGGTCATCTAGGGCGGTCTGTCGGCAAGGAGTGACTGACAGGGTAGAACAGTAGGCTGTTGAGACCAGAATACAAAACAGCGTAAGCTGCTATTCCCTTTGGGTCAATACAAATTCAAACCATAACCATTTATAATGTCATCTTGTATAGCCTGGTCCTTGAGTGTGTCAGTACTGATACATGCAACTATTTGTATATGGCACTTAATACTGGTCTCCTAGATCCATATCTCAAAGTTGCATATATGTAATTTTATATTTATACTTTTACATATTCACATGTTGAGTGATATGTATACTGGTCAAATAAAGTATATCCGTCTGGCAAACACTTATCGATTAAATGGTTTGATAATTACTCACCAGACGGACAATGGTTGAAATGGTTTGACAGTTACTCACCAGGTGGATGAGGGTTAAGGTGGCTGCATCGGCTATTATATGTTTCTTTTGAATTAATCATTTTTAATATAAGTTTTGGAGATAAGCTAACCATTTTTTCTCAGAGTTTGCCTCGGATATTAAACAATACTCCAGACCAAAAATAATTATTTTTTTATGTTTATATATATTTAAATGTGTTTAAAGACAATTTAAAAATAGGTCAAAAATCACTTTAAAATTGCATTTTATTTCATTTTGAGAAACTCCCCAAAAGAAAAAATTGCATGGTTGTAAGTACAAACATGTTATTGACATTCATATGGTTTTTTTTTAAACAAATGCATATTAAGTTTAATCATTTTGCTACAATGTTGAAAGACAGCAAAAATCCGTACTGCATTTTTGGCACGACCCCTTCATCAAATATAAAACCATTCCCGTGCAATTTTGGGTAAATACAAGTCGAGTTCATATGCCAAGTTATGGCTTTGTAAGTATTGTAGTTTTTTTTTATAAAAAGTTACATTAAGTAATACTTTCTGGTTGTTACCAATACTACAAGTGTCACCAGATGTTAACATGTCGATGTGGCTATCAGTCTGCAACTACAACAGTGTTACATGTATGGACGGAACATAGCTCTGTCATTCACCCTCTTTGTAGTCTTGCCACCTACCTCTCCAATACAATTATGGAAGCTGGTACCCAGCCCCACCCCAGGGGCAACCTACACATTAGGGTCAACACCCCAAAGTTCCAAGGATCTCTTTAGATTTAGCCCAATAGTTCGGCCATGGGATGAACCTGCAAAGAGGAATAGTTAAAAAGCCTTATAACTTATTGTTTCCATTCTCCCTCTATTTGTTGACTTGACTTTAGTTGCTCAATATTCCTGTTACAATGGTCAGTGGTAACCAACTAGAGATATTATATATCATTATTAGATATGAGTTACTACAAGTTGTAAAATTGTAATGCAAATTACTGTTTGATTGTGAGCTACATTTTCAGACTGACGGGTACCATACATTAATTTACACTTACATTGCTACTATCTCTCTCTCTATATTTAATCTAATGTCAAATTTTATTTACATATATTCATGTGTCTACATAATTACCATGCACACGTAATGTAATAAACAATGTCTAAGACAGTATAAATTATCTAAAACTGGGTCTGCATGATCAAAAACTAAAGCAGCATTCAACTTATCTAAAACTGTATCGGAATTATAGAAAATTGTATTTGAGTTATATATATATATATATTCATCCTCGCCAGCAAATATTCATCCTCGCAAGCCAGGGCTGTTTGCCATGCAAAACTAGCCCTGGCAGATCTCTTATGCAAAGTGTGGAAGTTAGATGAGTCAAACTAGTAATTGACTTCGCCAGTCATGACTGCATCACCCGTGAGAACAGCGCAAATACCTGCCCTAATTTGATGACGGATAATCGACTTTTAGGAATCCCAATATAGTGTATTTGAATAATTGCTTCTACTTCCTAAATAGTGCATGTAACATGAGCCACGGTTGGTTGAAATTAGTTTTATTATGACCACCTGACCTGCAGTCAACCACTCGTATAGTGAGCGATTTCAGAGGCTGAGTTTAAATTCAGAGTATCGCACAGCGATCAGCCAGGGGGTACTGCTGGCTGGCACTGACGTAATCAGCAACAGCAAACCCTGGCACGCGAGGATGTATATAATATTTTTGTCTAAGTTAAATATGACCGAGTTAGCAACATCCACACAAGGCATCTGCCTAGGATAATTGCAGACCTGCAAACTAAATACATACCTGTATTGCGCTGGACAGTTACACCTATATTCTGTGCCGCTCATTTCGATACACTGTCCATCAATAGTGCAGGGTCGCTTGACACAGGGCGTCACGTCACCACAGTCGACAATGTTACTGCTGGCAATCGCGTCATCCACCACGTTAAGTGTGTGACCCTTCAGAATCACCTACAGCAAGACAACTCTCATAGCAAGGAAATGTTTACAGCAGTTCCTCGTGACAATATAATGTTCATAGCATATCCTTTGTGGCAATGTAATGTTTATATCACCATCCTCATAGAAATGTATTGTTTACAACAAACCCATCATAACAATGCAATGTTTACAGCAAAACCTTTATGGTAATGTAGTGTTTACAGTACACCCTTCACAACAATGCACTGTTCACATCACCCCTGGTGGTAATGTCATGTTTGCAGCACACCTATCATAGCAATGTAAAGTTTACAGGATATCCCACGTGGTAATGCAATGTTTACAGCACACCCTCCATGGTAATGTAATGTTTACATCACCAATTTGTGGAAATGTAATGTTTACAGCACACCTATCATGGCAATGTCATGTTTACAGCACACCCATCATGGCAATGTAATGTTTACAGCACACCATGTATGACAATGTCATGTTTACAGCACATCCACCTTGGTAATGCATTTTTTACAGCACACCCTCCCTGGTAATGTAATGTTGACATCACCCATTTGTGGCAATGTAATGTTTACAGTACACCCATCATGACAATGTAATGTTTACAGCACACCCATCATGGCAATCTAATGTTTACAGCACACCATATATGAAAATGTCATGTTTACAGCATACCACAACCCACTGTAGCAATGTAAGAAGGTTGTTAAAAATGATAACTATCTATCAACAATCAACGTGTTAATATTATATTGTATACTGTTAACATGTCGATGTGGCTATCAGTCTGCAACTACAACAGTATTACATGTATGGACGGAACATAGCTCTGTCATTCACCCTCTTTGTAATATTGCCACGTACCTCACCAATGCAACCATGGAAGCTGGTACCCATCCCCACCCCAGGGGCAACCTACACATTAGGGTCAACACCCCAAAGTTCCAAGGGTCTCTTTAGATTTCGCCCAATAGTTCGGTCAGTGGTAACCAACTAGAGATATGCTTAATGTACTAAACAATGTCTAAGACAGTATAACTTATCTGCATGATATAAAACTAAAGCAGCATTTAAGTTATCTAAAACTGTATCGGAATTATATTAAATTGTATTTGAGCTTAACAAGATTTAACAAGATTGCCACCCAGAGAATTAACTCTAGGTGGCAGGTGGACAAGGAAGCCCTTTGGCTTATCGAGAGTCCGACCCTTTTGTCTATGTGTATCCCGCCCTTCTGAGGTATGTGTCGATTTTATTTTTAAACATATTCACGCTACTAGCACCCACACAATCAGCAAATAATCTGTTCCATTCATTTACAGTCCTTTGTGAAAATGAGAACTTTCTTATATCTAATCTACACTGCTCCTTTGCTAATGTAACTTCATGTCCTCTAGTCCTTCTATCTTTCTTAACTGAGAAAACAATATTCTTATCAATATTTTCATAACCATTCATTATTTTAAACACTTCTATCTGATCTCCTCTCAATCTTCTGGTCTCTATTGTTGTTAAGCCGCATTTTGTTAGGCTTGTCACCTTGATGGGTGCCTATTGTTGTCACGAATGACGGATACTCATCGACCATATCGGTCGATGAGTATTCGTGGTTAGTCTACGACTTTTTTTACCAAACTAGGGTCATGTTGGAACAAATTGCAACAGAAGCAAATCTTACAGTTTTGAAAGCAAGCATATATCCCAGAAAACATATCAAAAGTGTATAGCTCAAAAAATTAGGGAACATTGTCAAAATTACGCAAGTTTATATTAGGGCCCCCTCAGTAGCTTTTACCTGCGATTTTGTGACGATTTTAATTTCGGGACAAAGAATGAGCAAGATAATGTTTCTGTAAACCTCAAGTAATCCAGATGCGTGTATGTAAATACGCACACATTATATTCAGAGAACAAAACAACATACATCGATATTAAAATAGTTTAACATTGCATTAGGTTTTCAATGAAATCCTTATTGGTATCAAAATATGCACGAATTACTTGTCCAATTCGTGTCCTACATAACATTATTATGGTCAGCGTAATTATAAGTATGTTACTCTCATGAGCATGTATCGTACATGTAACATAGCGCAAGTACATCTAACAGGGAACATTGTGTATAATAATTATAATGACCCCTTGATATAAGGTCTACATATAAATACATGAATCTAGCTGATAAGCTTAATTGAGGAAAAATTGACGTATTCTCTCCCATGTAACGTGATTATAATCCGCATTACCATATGAATATCCTTCTGTCATGAGCAATGACCGTATACGTAACATAACATTGCGCCTAATAATTAAAATTAACCCTTCCGTTTAAGGCCAACACATGTACATACGTGAATCTCAAGAGTCCAAGAAGGTAAGTATTTATATATCGCAGTACCCAGTCCTTTGGACCGCTCAAAGCGTTTGATCCTTTACTTCTGACAGTCTTGTTTAATCGAATAACATCGATATTTCTCTGGGAAGCATTCATCTACTCTGCAGTTAATGCGCGAAGAGTATTCGTACACAAATATCCATCACTGTCTATGCCCAGGGAATCAGTCATGTAGCTGAGAGAACTGGAGCAACATAGAGTGAACGAACTTTCCCAGGTTCGACACGGCGCACAACAAATCGCTGTATTACGCAGTCATTAATATCACATGTAACTGACGATCATTGTCGTAACTCTAGACTGTCTTTGGATACTCTGTGCCATGGAATTAAGTGCAAGGTGCGAGTGATATGTTTACAAAAAGTCTCATCATTTGGTTGGAAGTATCTCCATTAGCATGTCTCGTCTGATGTATCAAATGCTCGGCTCATGTGCATGCGAAGAATCTCGACTACGAAGCAATATTTATGTGCCTTGGCACACAACCACCGATACCTGAGCACTACGTAAACCGTACTTCGACTATGGAATCCACAATGCTCGTTCTGCTGGAAATAGTCAACATTGTAGAGATTGGAATATTAAAAATAATTGTGTATGTCCATGAATTGCAACAGACTGTGCCCACTGCATTGCCAATAGAAGGGTTTTGTTTACAGACAAAAGCAACAAACGAGCTATTCACGAAGAATCGATCACACACCTGGGCAACCGATTCACATGTCGTGCGCACATGTAACGCCATTTGGTATCGAAGAGAACCAACCTCGTCGATTTTCCCGGTTTTAATTAGTGGATTGTACGTGGATTTCCCGCCGTCGAACACTACTTAATCTTACATAACCCGTTAAACATTTGAAAAAATGCAGGGCTGTTACGTAACTGTTCCGCAGTCAACAAGAGAATCGTACACAAAGCACATCCTAAGGATACGGACGGTTGTCTACGAATGTCACAAAGGTATTGTTGCGAATACTTCATGTTGTATATCCGAGGTCATGACATGAAGTCGATATTTGCTTATATGCTTGTGTGCACGAGTCTGCGCGTGTCTGCTCATATCGGTGCTCATCTGTGCTTATATGTATGTGTCTGTGCGTGCATGCGCGGGCCTGCGCGTACCTGTGCGTGTATGCGCGTGCCTGTGCTTGCCTGTGCGTGCCTCTGCGTGCATTCACCGACCTCTGGGGACAACATCTGATAAAGTGTCCTCGTCTCTGACACTTGATGCACGTCTTGTTATACGCCGGACATCGTCGAAGAGCATGCACAAGTCCACATCATCTACAGGAGTATTCATCCTGTCGACCTCCTGCTGTGCCATCCTGCTGTCTAACATGCTGCTGCTTTGGACGTGGCTGCTTCGTACATCTCCTCACTGTGTTCACCGACGTTCCCTCAGGCACAATGTGTAGCTCCTGTGCTTGTGTCTTCACTATTTCTGATGCTTTGGACCTGGCAGCTTCGTACACTTCCTCACTGCGTTCACCGACGTCTCTCCAGGCGCAATGTGTAGCTCCTGTGCTTGTGTCTTCACTAGTTCACGATGCTTTGCCGATCTGGACAGCTTTTTCCAAATCTAGGTCATCAATTCGCAACAGTTTCTCCCGCGCTGAATTGTCACTTATCCCTCGCACCAACTGGGTCAGAATCAAGGTATTTTCAAGTGGTGACAACTCACACGACCTCATTTTTGACCTCAGTTCCGTGATAAACTGGTCAATTGTCTCTCCTTGTTTCTGTTGGTAGGTGAAGGATTTATGTCTTTCAAATGCCAGGTTCTTGTTAGGTGTACAAAATTCTTCAAATGTTGTCAACACATGCTTCAACACCATGGACTGGTTGGCTATAACTTTATCTTGGGCATCTTTTATGTCCCATGTGAACGTATTGTACAGTTCTAGTGCCTCTTCCCCTATAACATGTAGTAGTATGGACGTCTTCACTCTCTCTGCTTTCCCTGCTGCACCTGTCGCCTCTAAGTATATTTCAAACTTCTGTCTGAACTTAGCCCATTTGTCAGACACATTCCCTGTGAGCTGCAACCCAGGTGGTGGGGGTAATTTATCCATAGTTCATTCCACATAGTCAACAACACACATTACAAGTGAATCTGGTCCACATTTCAGTCACTTGTTATTGCTCAGTCACTTACTGGGCGATTTAACCATCTTAGTTTTGGGCGATATAACCATCTCAGTTCTATCAATTTCTAGCGTCTAGTTCCCAATATATCGTGTTTCTTCTGTCACCATGTAATATTACTTACAACAACGTATATAAGTAATGTAGAATGTTTATTCAAACATATATGTACGATGTACATCGTGACCGTGCGCCTTGTGCTCCTCCCGACCTCTGGACGCATTCACCAACACTACGTGTTCTTATTTAGGATCAAGAATGTGGCGCCACTGCTTCGCTAGATTACCACAAGTAGTAGTAGTAGTAGTAGTAGTAGTAGTAGTAGTAGTAGTAGTAGTAGTATTAGTAGTAGTAGTAGTAGTAGTGGTGGTGATGGTGGTGGTGGTGGCGGTGGTGGTAATTGTAGTAGTAGTAGTAGTATTAGTTGTAGTGGTAGTAGTAGTATTAGTTGTAGTGGTAGTAGTAGTAGTAGTAGTAGTAGTAGTAGTAGTAGTGGTAGTAGTAGTAGTGCGAGGTGTCTCTCAGACGATGTCAGCTACCAATGTGCGAGGTGTCTCTCAAACAATGCCAGCTATCAGTGTGCGAGGGGTCTCTTAGACGATGTCAGCTATCATTGTGCGAGGTGTCTCTCAAACAATGTCAGCTATCAGTGTGCGTGGTGTCTCTCAGACAATGCCCGCTATCAGTGTGCGAGGTGTCTCTCACACAATGCCAGCTATACGTGTGCGAGGTGTCTCTCAGACAATGTCAGCTATCAGTGGGCGAGGTGTCTCTCAGATATGTTTCTGCCGCATGATATTGCCTTTTCATTGGCCGTTTTAAAATGTAATGCTAGAAAATGGAGCATTATATAAGCCTTGCTACTTGCAGTCGAGTAGCTTTCGAGAATGTTTTGACAGAGACAACGAAAAAGAAGCAGCATAGCAATATCAACTTAGCTTTAAATACAAACCATTTACATCCGATCATGTATGGCTTAGGATTACAAATTAGAATTATCAAAAGTTGATTACAAATTCTGACGAACTGCGAGAGTAACAGAAAGACTAGGAATCATAGGCTCTTGTGCTAAACAAATATTCACACTCAAACGCATTATAGAGAATTGTTTTTAGAGCACCAAGTGCAGGGACATGTTTAAACATTGCCGCCCAAAACATTATCTAGCAGTTAAAATGATGCATATTTGCTTTCCCAATATTAATCTAAAAGAGCATAAAACCCTCCCTCCAACCATCCCTTCCTCCCTCCCCTATCTCTCTCTCTCTCTCTCTATCTCTCTTCCTCTCCCCCTCCCTCCCTCCATCTCTCCCCGCCTCCCACATATTCAGATCCTCGCCACCCCTTGTAAGGCTTCGTTACGCAGGCCTCTATAAACGACCATAAATACCTTTTCAGCAAGACTCCCATCCTGCACGCACAGTACACACATCGATTTTATATTCGTTGCATGTCTGCATTGGTTCTTAGTTGTATTGTATAAGAACTATTGTATGAGAACTGTTCAAGATGGCGCAAGGAGCGTGTCAGTCGCCACCTTCGCCATACCTAGACTCGACAAGGCGTTATTGAAATGTGTAGATATCTGCTCGTCTTGTGAACTTTGGCAGTTGTCAAGCTGTCAAGCTGCCAAGTGCCGCCCAACAGCCTCTTGTGATTTATCCTTTCACAGGTCGCTACTCTCGACTGGAGTTGTAACCTCTTCTCACCATTTATCATAGGTTAGTTTTGTCCCTTTGCATCCTAAAAACTATCGATCTGTCGCTATGTCTGTCTGCCTGTCTGTCTGCCTGTCTGTCTGTCTGTCTGTCTGTCTGTCTGTCTGTCTGTCTGTCTGTCTGTCTGTCTGTCTGTCTGTCTGTCTGTCTGTCTGTCTGTCTGTATAAGACCTTTGATGGTACAGTTTCGTCGGTTATAAAAAAAAGTGTGGGAGAGATAGAATTGTAAGAGTAGCACAGAGACGGTCATACAACAGAGATTATCTTAACATTATAACACATATGGCCATATAAGATAAGCTACTCTTATATTTATCACAGATTTGATCACATAGTAGAGACTACTGTGACATTTGTCACGTACTCTCTTACCACACTCATCGAATCCACGCATTTGAAATACAACTTGTGGCCCATTTATAATGTGGCGACAGGTGAGTAGTTTAACTTGATCTGAGCGTTGAAACTGTCAGGATCAATTGTCTTTTCACAACATAAAAAGTATGACTATACAGTATATAACACAAGTATCAACATTCGCATATTTGCCACACAAAAAAACAACTGAATATGTGTTTGGAATATCTTAACAAGCAGCTAAAAGAATACCTAAACATGTAGTACAAATTGCACGACGTGTAGTACATATTACACGACGTATAGATAAGAAAGTACATGTTGTACAGTACGCATGACATGTTGTTCAAAATGCACAACATTTTGTACAAATTGCACGATATGTTGTGCAGAACGCAAGACATATATTGCAAAATGTGAAAACACGTCAACGGGAATGTATGAACGTGTAGAAGCCAAGGTCATACAAGATCATAGAATTTGTGTGTGGATTTATTCTGGTCGTACATATAAAAATGTATATAGCACGAAATGGTAATGGTCGGGCGTGTGCTCAGAATCATTCATTCTAGTGGCCACTTACGTTGTTGCTGCCAAAAAGCGTGACCCTAGAGTTCGCGCGGAAGGTTAAGTGGTATTTACTTACATTCGTAGATATACACTTTATCTGGCCACATTTGTCAGTCAACCGTTTACAAGCGACAACCGCAGTGAGTTTTTGTTGAAGGTACTGGGTAATTCATTATTAATCAGTATTCTTAAAAACTTATTTTTATTAACACTGTTTGGGCGCCATAATAATGTTAAATAGTTATTACTCTAAAAAGCACCACATTTATGCAGTTATATTTAATGGCGCAATACTTAAACGGCACATTACATTGTGTAATGTTATTGTCATATGTGTGTGTATGTGTGTGCTTGCGTGCGTGCGTGCGTGCGTGCGTGTAAGGGTGTGTATGGGTCAAGCCACAGAAAATGTTCTCACTTCAAATTCACCACCTTTTTCTTGTTTCATTGTCATTTTTTTAACACTAGTGCCTCGTATTTTTAATTTCAGGCTGCCTGTATGGCATATATGCTCTGAAACATAGACATGTTTTCTATATTCCTCAACGACAGCTGGTTCCTAAGACATGAATGGTCAAGTTTCATATGATGTCACTAGAAGGCTATGTTTGTTTGGTTCAAATGATGAAATGAATAGGTGTCAAAAATAAAAAATACAACCTGGTAAAAACTAGCACATATTGCATGATGTCCGGAACGCGGTTTTTAGATAATATTACATATTAATATATTTGCAGCTACATAATACAAGTATTTTAATGGACTGAAAGTGAATGGACAGGAGATATATGAATTGAGATTTGCAATTTGACACAGCGTTAATATCCGATACACAAGAAGGATTAGATAAACTGATAACTACTGTTAAAGAGCACAGCGAGATGAAAGGACTGAAAATAAACGTAAAGAAGACTAAGCTTATGGATGTGAAGGGATGTCGAGAATCATCAGAAGTCACAGTAGATGGCGAGGAAATAGAACGAGTGGAATTTTTTTAATATCTGGGGTCACTGATAGAAGCGGATGGAGATGGGACGAAAGAGATCAAGCGGAGGTTGGCAATGGCAAGTAAAAAGTTGACGGATATGAAGAAGCTGCGGAAAGCAACGAACAAAGATATGAAACTACAAATTATCCGAGTCTGCATATTCCCAACAGCTACGTATGGATGCGAAACCTGGACTCTTAATAAGAACATTACTATTTGCATTTGAAAACAAGTGTTATAGAAAGATATTACGAGTTTCGTGGACTGAACGTAGAACTAACGAATCCATCGCAGATGAGCTTGGTGTTATACCCGGGACTTTATTGAACTTTGTAAAGAAACAGAAACTAAATTATTTCGGCCATGTGAAACGACATCAATCTCTAGAGAGACTAATAATGGAAGGAAAAGTGGAAGGCAGCAGAAGCAGAAGAAGACCTAGGAGACGAAGGGAGAAGGACATAGTTGAATGGATGGGAGCAGACGTCTGGCGAGTGGGGAGACTGGCAAACGAAAGAGCTGTCTATAGACAATCCATCAAGGCTGCAACGTCCGGAAATGGATAAGCAAACCCAAGAAGAATACGCTATGTGACTTGATATTGATTCCAAGTATACCTGTTTAGTTGTAATATACATGCAAACATGGCATGATGTCCGTCATGTGCACAGTTAGCCGTGGTGTCCGTCACGAAAGCTACTTTTTCCAGCAGATCATTTCAGCTCAATGGTGCGTAGATATATAAAGTGTGACATAAATTATTTTACTATCCTGTATAGTAAATATTCTAGTATTAATAATATGTTGTAAATGCATGTAGTTAACAAATATTGTACAAACGTTGCGTAGTGTCTACGTTTTCTGTCCATAAAGATGCACATGTGCATCACAATTATAGGCATTCTTAGCAGTAACCAGTAACACAAGCAGGTGAATATGTGACAAGGTTTGAAACACAGAGCCAAATATATGGTCCATACAGAACATGCAGTTTCTTCATCCAGAAAACACATAATATGTGATACAAAAATATGTGTAGTCGGTTTCAGCGAAAAATTATTGAATGGTAGCTAGATAATAAAAATTACTGATAGCTGATTGCGTTGTGAATAATACCCATGATGTCCGTCACGTTTATATGGCCGGTTTTGCTATTGGCATCAGTATATCCAGATCGAGGCATGCCCGTATACTTCTGGATGCCCTTGATGTACTTAAATGTAATCACCAACGAGGTTGCGATACACAGGGTGGCGAATTGAATTGTCAGCAGAATGTACAAAACTCATTAATAATGAAATGTCATATTTTCTGTTGAGGCACACTATATTTACTTCCAGCGAAAGTCACCGTTCGATCAATTTACGCAATAAACATTTAAGGTTTCTTGCAAAAGAGCCTGGTGAAGTAATCTTTCAGTAGATATAATTGTCTGACATACGAAATATATATTTGACACTTGATGTGCGTCACATGCAGAAAAATGAAAACCGGTTGCTCTTTTAAAAAAACTCTATCAGTTGTGATTTTTGTTAATTATGCACTGAATTGCCACATTTGTATGCTCAGATATTCACCACGAACATATAGAAATAAGCGTGTTAGAACATATTTTATTTTTACTCACAACAAAAATGAATGGGAAAATTGTCCGAGGTCAGCCCATTTATTACATAATGTTATATATTATATTAGATATATATATATATATATATATCATATAATATTATATATATATATATTATAATATATATATATTATAATATATATTATAATATATATATATATATATAATATTATATGATATATATATATATATATATATAAATATATACATATATATATGTATTTATATATATATATATATATTATATAATATATATCTATACAATATTATATATAATATATATATATATATATATATATATATATACATATATATATATATATATATATATATGTAATATATTATATATGTATATATATAAACATATATTATAATATATATATGTAATATATAATATATAATATATGTAATATATATATATATATATATAAGCCTAAGGTCAGCATAGGTCGACCGCTCCATTATGAGAGATAGGATATACAACCTCCGAGAAAATGTATCTCATAATCACTAAAAATATTTTTTTTGTGCAAATAATTATTGTTATCATTATACGTCTGGGTATACTACGTATAATAACGGTTCAATTTTTTTAATAAAATATATTGTCCTCGCAACCAGGGGTCAAAACTTTTTGCAGACCGGCTCTGGTCTGCTTAAAAACGATGGTCTGCCTTAGGCGGTCCCTTATGCATATTTGGTGGACGTATGCTGCTGTTAGGAGTATATATTATAATATATATATATATATATATTATAATATATGTATTTATATATATATATATGTATCACTATATCAGTATTTTTTTATTTTCAGATTGTTTGCGTTGAACGACAATGAAGCATGTGGTCTGTGGTTTTATTTCTATTTTATTTCCAAATAAAATAATAACAACCATAACTACTTGTAGCAAATAATTATACGTTCGTAATTATAATATTTTCATAATAATATTATTATGACACATACATGATTATAATACATTCATAACTATAACATTCTTAATTATAGCACTAATAGTATAATATCCGCAGATGTGTATTCCTACGTGCTTAGTGTGACTAATTATATTACTCATCATACATACTAGGTGCGTAGAATAAATGCTGAAAACTAGTAGAATTGTTTGCATCACTTTTTATTAAATTGTTACGTTACGACAGGCAACATCACTGATATAAGCGTTTAGTCTATGCCGTTGTGTCATTTCGTGAACATTTAATTTAGATTTTTGCAAATGTAGTATTAATGATTTTGGCTCAAAGAATACTAACAATGTCCTACAATGCATTATTTGTGAAGGGTACTGCATGTTTGAACAAACAAAATGCTCGAGATTACTGTGCGCCCTGGTATTGTATTAAATGTGTGTCCAGTATATTTCCATACAACCATATCAATAATGACAGTTTATGTGTAGACGACATCTCTGAAAGTTGGACGCATAATACAATTTCTTTCTCAGGAAAAACTAGAATGAAAGTTTGTATATAATTTTAAATTAACAGTTAGTCCTACCTGGCTAGCGAGAGAATCGAACGATGAACTTCTGCCCATTTTGTCGCATATAATTGTGGCATCCATGCAGTTGTCCGTTGTTCCAGATATATATAACACTAGCTACATATCGCCACTAATCAAGAAGGCTGGACTAAATCCAGAAAATTAGTGCAGAACTATCGACGTGTATCTAATCTGGCATTTCTCTCTATAGTATTTAGCGCGTAGTAGCAAAACAACTAAACGCCCACATGCAAGAGAATAATTTGCACGAACAGTTTCAATCGGCGTATCGACAAGATGACTTAACTGGTACAGCTCTGCTTAAAGTACACAATGACATTTTATCTGCAGTAGACCGTGGCTGAATTGTTGTGTTGGCTATGCTTGATTTGACCGCCGCTTTCGACGTCATTGTCCACGGCATTCTCACTCACACATTTGGAACTGAATTGAATGGACGTCTATGCTGTAGCCTAGAAGAAATTGGTGAATGGTCTCGAACAAATTTACTGATGCTAAATTATTAGAAGACGGATGTTTGGTACTAAACAGAAGTTGCCACTGCTAAAGGACATTTGTTTAATCATTGGTGACTTGACTACGATTTCACCATCACTGTTAGCAACCTTGTTGTAGTTTACGATTCGTCCCTCGATACCATATGGTAAATAACTATCGGAACAGTAAAAAGAGTGGTGGCGTGGCTGTCTGCTTAAAAGAATCGCTTCTTTACACACATAGAGACGATTTATACAAAAGTAATGCAGATATAGAGTGTGTGTTTATTGTAATGGACAAAAATACACTTACTGTTAATAGAAACGTGATTATATGAGTTGTATACAGGCCGCCAGACAAAGACATAGAAGCATTTACGACAGTATTGCATGCTACTTTAAACACTATTCATAAAGAGAATTGATTATGATATATCATGGGTGGTTTCAATATCAATATGGCCGATTTTGGTCATATTCGTTCTTCTTCTCCTTCTTGGCTTGGCTTTGGAATCGAAGATTCAAGAAGGCGGTGGTCCACGTCTGCCGCAGGCGCGCTCTTGGCTGACCAGGTCTATCCTGGACTGGCAGATTTTGTTGCAGTGGCTGCAGGGGAAGGTCTGGTTGATGGAGGGTGTTGTTGGGTTCTTTCTTCTCATCCTGTTCTCTTATGTGTGTTCTTTACGTCCTCTTTTGAAAATGAAAGCGCATTGTTTCACTTGCCGCCTCCAGGCGACGCTATCTGCCGCCTGGTGGTGGTTGATCTTACATGTGGTTGGTGCTTTCATCAGTGAGTGTTTGTAATGTTTCCGTGGCGCTTCTGTTGCGTTTCCCTATGGACAGCTCTCCATACATAACCATCTTGGGCAAGCGGGTTTCCTCCATTCTGGAGACATGGCCTGCCCACCACAGCTGTATCTGGAGGAATGTAGCCTCCATGCTGATGCTCTTTGCTGTCTCCAACACCTTGATGTTAGATCCATGTTTTGCTCCCTGCACTTTTCCTGGATGTAACTCAGGACGAACACCATGTCAGTTGTGCCCCGGTTGGCCCTGAAAGCACACTGACTCTCGGGTAGGTGTTTTTCTGTGATTGCAGGTATCAGTCTGTTCAGAATGACTCTTGCCAGAATTGTGCCAGCGACTGAGAGCAGCGTTATCCCACGATAGTTGGAGCAATCTGATTCATCTCCCTTATTCATGTATATGGTGACAATCGCAGCATTTTAAAGATCTTGAGGAACTTTGCCCTGCTCCTAGCAGCAAACAAACAGTTCGTGGAGTTTGGCGTGCAGTGTTGCCCTCCATGTTTCCAGATGTCAGGTGGGATGCCATCTACTCCAGCAGCTTTGCCACTCATCAGTTTCTCTATGGCCTTCATGGTTTCCTGCAGAGTTGGTGTCTCGTTCAGTTCAGTTTTAACTGGTTGTTGCTGGATGTGGTCGATTGCCGAATCTTTAACTACACGTCTTTAACTACGAGATTTCTTAAATGTTCAGACCAACGGTCCAGGATGGCGTCCTTGTCTGTTAGCTCCTTCCCATCAACACCCTGTAGGGGATTCTGAGTCTGGTATAAGGGACCATATACAGCTTTCTGAGCTTCATAGAAACCTACGTAATCCCTAGTATTAGCGTAAAGCTGGGTTCTCTTAGCTAGGGATGTCCACCATTCATTCTGAATGTCTCGTAGTTTACGCTGAAGGATGCTGCATGCTTGACGGAAGGCCGCCTTTCTCTGCTGACAGGATGGTTGAGCCAGGTTGGCTTGGTGCGCTGGTCGTTTCATCGCTAATAGATCTTGAATTTTACTGTTGTTTTCATCGAACCAGTCCTTGTTTTTTTTCTTTGTGGAGAAGCCAAGTCTTTCTGCAGATGTATCCAAGACAGCAGTCTTGATGTGTTTCCATAGCATTTCTGGGAATGGGTATTCTTCACATCTTGAATTGGTTTGTAACTTCTCTTGGAAGTTTGTCTTTTTTCTGCATTTTGTAGGTTGCATACATTGAGTTTCTTCCTTGGGGCTCCATCATTTGTAGGTTTTGATTTGAAGTGGAAGTTAACTTTGGTGCGAAAGAAGTCTGTGAGTCTGGGCATCACTTTGGTGTGCATGGCGTCCTTCAAGTCCCGCTGACGCACTAGAACATAATCTAACATATGCCAATGTTTAGACCTGGTATGCATCCAGGTTGTCTTCTGACGGTTCTTCTGCTGGAAGATGGTGTTTGTAATGGTGAGTTGTAGTTCTGCGCAGAGGTCAAGTAGCATTCGTCCATTTTCATTGCGGTTGCCGCCCCGTGCTTCCCTGGCACTCCTTTATTATTAAGATGACTGTAAAGTGCAATTTATTTAAACAATATTGCTGCTCTTCTTCTTCTTCGTCTTCTTCTCCTTCTCCTTCTCCTTCTCCTTCTCCTTCTCCTTCTCCTTCTCCTTCTCCTCCTCCTCCTCCTCCTCCTATCCTCCTCCTCCTCCTATCCTCCTCCTCCTTTTCGTCCTTCTCCTCCTCCTCCTTCTCCTTCTCCTTGTCCTTCTCCTTCTCCTCCTCCTCCTCCTCCTCCTCCTCTTCTTCTTCTTCCTACTATGGAGCTCCACTATGGGATCTTCAGAGGAAGAGTGTTTAACATGTACCATCGAATGTATTGTATCATCGTTTTTTATTATAAACCATCATCATCACCATCAGTACAGTCGTCATTTGTTTGGTAGCCATATTGGATTAATGGATCGCTGATCGGCATAATCCAATATATATATATATATTTAGATATATATTGGTACGGGGAAATATATTACTGTATCATGTTTCATGCATGTATCGTGATATTACATAAATATATATATACTCTACTTATGTGGAAAACCCAACAGAACAAGCAGAATCTCTCTTATAATTAATGATGGGTCGAATATTAAAAACACATCGCTCATGGTTTCGCGGTGGACCCACATCAAAAACGTATTGGTACGGGAAAATATATTACTGTATCATGTTTCATGCATGTATCGTGATATTACATATATATATATACATATATATATATATATATATACATATATATATATATATCGTGATATTACATATATATATATATATATATATATATATATATATATATATATATATGTGTGTGTGTAAATATCACGATACATGCATGAAACATGATACAGTAATATATTTCCCCGTACCAATACGTTTTTAATGTGGGTCCACCGCGAAACCATGAGCGATGTGTTTTTTAATATTCGACCCAGCATTAATTATAAGAGAGGTTCTGCGTGTTCTGTTGAGTTTTCCACATAAGTAGAGTAGTTCAACATTGTTTAAGATCACAGTTAATGCGTAATATACACATACAAGTTATAATAAAATTACGTAGTACTTGTGAATTAATCAACCAGGACAGACAAAAATCAGTACCTTTCTTCAACATATGCACATCGAAGGGAGGTACAAGTCAGTTGTCTCCTATTCCGCGCTGCAATTAACGCAATTAAAGACCATTCGTACACAAATATTCACCACTGCCTATAACCAGGTACTCATTGATACAGCTGAGTGAACAGGAGCAACGTAGAATGAACGAACTTGCTCAATGTTCGAAACGGCAGCACAGGATTCGAAGCCGGGTTCTCTTCTTCTGTGTGTATGTGCGTGTGCTTGTGCGTGCGTGCGTCCGTGCGTGCGTGCGTCCGTGCGTGCATGCGTGCGTGCGAGTATAATAAATCGGTAGTCATCTTGAATATAATAACGCACCTATAAATTTTAATTGGCAAGAATATAAACTGTACGCAAGGCTGTAAAACGTGATACAACGGCTTAGACTAGATAACTCATAAATTGAAGTCATGGATCAGTGATCAGGAGGATATAAATGACATTTACTGGTTCTCACATGGAAAAATACTAGATTTCATCATCCGTAGGAGCTACGAGCAGAACACCACTGACTGAGACTATATGCCTTGAATTTATTTATTTAGGGTAATTTATTTGAAAATATTCATGATTATCATAAATTTGCGCGTTATGACTCGCACTGCCATTAGTGGCAAAAACAGATCTGGCGGATAATGTGTTATTACAATTGTTACTGTAGAAATATTTTGTAAATAAAACCACTGAGATTATTTGATAACCATAGATCAAACAATAATAGCAATACTCCATTCTGTTGAAAAAAGCACTGCATTTTGTTTAAAAAAGCACATCTTTGACACAAATCAAAACAGTGCATTGACTCGGGTATACATCTCGTTGCTGGTACCGCTGTAGGCTTCCTCTGACGTGTTGTAATTCGTGTTTGTCGTCTTGTAGCGCCTCCTTCTGTCCGCCTGTATGGTCGTCGCGCTGGTGACCGAGGCTGCGGCCAATGTCGACGATTACAGATACTGCATAGAGTGTTGTAAGAAAGGCTACATTCGCTGCATGACGGTGTGTCAGAACCCGCCCACCGAGAAGCAAATAGCTTGCACCAAGAGGCTTTTCGCTTGCACAGTAAGCTGCGGCACGAAACACCCCGGCAAGCACTGACGTTTTTGTGAATAAATCACTTCTGTTTTACTGGAAAACGTCTCCTGTCCCTGCGTCGTTATATAACATAATTTGTACGCATTATATTATATCACACCATAGTTTACCATAGGTGTTTGAGTATTATGCGAATTGTCAATAGGGTATAAATAAAATAATTCTTCTTCGTCAGTGGCGTTATGTCCGATGTGTGGATAACGCAACTCCCGGCCGACGGACGAGTGGCGGCAAACAGTTTGTTTTAGGAGAATAAAACATGTGATCAGGTTCAATAACTCTACAATCGGTCGTGTTATTCAGTTGCCCGCACCGTTTTTACATGTCTGGCTATGATTAGGTTTAGGAGGGTATATAACGTGTTGTTGCTATCTGAGGTGTCGTATTTCTGTTTTATACGTAAAAATGCAATTTGTCTTGTCGGCGTACTTAATTAATTTATGCACAGCTATGAAATTGTATTCTACAATGTAATGTTTGAAGGTAATATAAGTGTAACTCTACGTATGATATGTCGATTATGGATAAATAAAAACCAATACAGTGTTGTGCTATTATTTTTGTCGTAGTATTGTGTTTTATTTAAGTCGATTGTCCTAGTTGTGCCATTGACGCCACGTGAGAGATTGTTTTTCGTATGAGTCGACGTGGAGACGACACACTGGGTGGGAGTTGTCATTTGCATATGCAACGCCTCTATCGCTGACTACAAATCACACGGGAGCTGTCATCTGCAGATGCAACGTCTCTATCTCTGTCTACATATCACTCGGGAGCTGTCATCTGTAGATGCAGCGCTTCTATCACTGTCTAGAGAGCACACGGGAGCCGCCATCTATAGATGTGGCGCATCTGTCACAGTATACTGACCACACGGAAGCTGTCATCTGCAGATGCAGCGCCTCTATCACTGCCAACAGATCACACGGAAGCCGTCATCTGCAGACGTGGCGCCTCTGTTACTGTCCGCAGATCACACGGAAGCAGTCATCTGCAGATGCGACGCCTCTTCCACTGTCTACAGGGCATACGGAAGCCGTCATCTACATATGCAGCGCCTCTATCACTGTCTACAGGGCCCACGGAAGCCGTCATTTGCAGATGCAGCGCCTCTATCACTCTCTATAGGGCACACTGGAGCTGTCATCTGCAGATGCGGCGCTTCTAACACTGTCTACAGATCACACGGGAGCCTTCATCTACAGATGTGCTGCCTCTATCACTGCCTAGTAATGATTCTGTGAACAGTTGGCGTCATCTCACAGGGTCAGACGCTTTCGTCAAGTCAGTGAAGATTAAATAGAAGGCACGGCATTGCTAATTCATTTTGGATTTGATGAGATTCGTTTGAGAGGGTGGTGTGTGACAGGGCGGTGTGTGACAAGGTGGTGTGTGTGTGTGTGTGTGTGTGTGTGTGTGTGTATGTGTGTGTGTGTTTGTGTGTGTGTGTGTGTGTGTGTGTGTGTGTGTGTGTGTGTGTGTGTGTGTGTGTGTGTGTGTGTGTGTGTGTGTGTGTGTGTGTGTGTGTGTGTGTGTGTGTGTGTGTGTGTGTGTGTGTGTCACATTGGTCAATCTCAAAATCGATAAGCAGTATTCAAGTTGTCAACAGATAGATGGATACGCCAGGGAGCTGTGGTGGATAAGCAAGGTTATAAAGGTATGTTTTTTTAATGACGGCGGAATTGTGTAATATTTTCAGCATATTCCAAAGAGTTGGCGCAGCAATAAAAAAAGCTCTAGTTCCAATGTTAATGTAGACTTTAGGAACAAACAATAAGTCCGAACTAGATGATCGAAGCTGGATAGGTTGTGAATGTATATAAGATGGTTGCTTACTGGACAGTGCCTGGTATGTAATGGTACATATCTTAAATATTATACAATATCGAACAGGAAGGCAATGCAAATACTTCAAAAGTGATACAGAGCGAGAAAAAACACGGAGACCGAGTCGCAACCCTAGCTAAGCAATTCTGTACATGTTTGTAACCTAGTGATATCCTTAAGGCCAATATTGTGAAAAGGGGAATTACAATAGTCCAGTCTACTAGTAACAAGCGCAATTGCAATACATTTTGCAACAGAAAGAGATAAATACCGACGAATACGTCGTAAATCACGAATATGATAATAACAGCATCGACAAATTTGAGAAATATAATTATGATGTCTGAAATTGAAGTTGTCATCAAAGATAATTTCTAGCTATCGTGTTGACACTGCAGGTGTAACATGCTCGCTAAGGAGAAGTGTGGGGGTTAGGGTTAACCCTAACCCTATCGTGTTGACACTGCAGGTGTAACATGCTCGCTAAGGAGAAGTGGGGGGGGGGGAGTTCACGCTGTCTTTTTCTTCCAATAATAAGAAATTCTGTTTTATCAGCATTTAACTTTAATTTACTCACTCAATGGTAAATGTCATTAAGACAATGTCTAAGCAGATTGAACGAGCAATTGATATCAGGAGTAGACAAAGACACCTACATCTGTATATCATCTGCATAAAGGTGGTGATTCAAATTATGACTGTTAGTAACTGATCTCAGTTGAATTGAGTAAAGAGTGAAACGCAATGGTCCGAGGACAGAACCCTGAGGAACACCATATGAAATAGTCAGTGCTGATGAAAGACAATCCCCAATCTGAACTATCTGGTATTTATCAGTTAAATATAACGAAAACCAACTCAAAGCTGTATTAGATACACCATACCGTAAAGACAACCGATTTGTGAGAATGGTGTGATCAATCGTATCAAAGACAGCAGACATATTAGACATGGCGGATTTGTGTCGCGCCTCTATGTGGCTGCATCAAGAACAAGCTCGTGGATATCTTACATTTTACCTGTTTTTAATCGTGGTACAGCAATGCAATTTTAGGGTTGTTTTCTATTAATGTCTCGGGTCGAAGGTGGACTGCTCCGTTTTATCAAGTACTTAATGACATTTTAGCATTTTAGTAATTTATATACATTGTGTACCTGTATAGTGAACTGTATCACAACATTGCAGCTGTTTGACCAGGCGTGATGGCAACAAGAACACTGCATTGCTACAGCATGATCACCTACAATAGAATGGATCTACTACGAATTGGACGTTCTATTGCTACTGTGTGCTACTTTTTAATAAATGCTTGTGTGGCACCACTTGGACAACTAGAACGCTTGAACAATCGGCGGACTCGCAGGGGGTGTAGAGCAGGGAGGTCAAAGTAAATACCCATTCCTGTACTGATTACTACTCGTTCCCCGTCATCAGTTATCGTGAGACGTGAAACCTACATATCGAATTTGATTCAATTTTACAGTGTATGTGACAAGCCATATGTACGCCAAGTGACTTTCTGCTTGTTGAATGCCAGATCGGTGTGTGCCGGGAAGCAAGCGGGGAAAGCGACCATGATATGTGACTTCATTGTGGACAATGACCTAGGCATACCCGCCATCACAGAAGTGGTTGAGTGCTGATGACTCCGTCTCTACTGGTTGTATCACACCTACTGGTTACCAACTACGACATGGCCCGACAACGTACGGCACTGGTGGTGGTGTTGCAGTCGACTACAAGTCTGGCTTCACAACGCGACAACTCGAGATGCCGAAATCAAAGACATTCGAATCGATGTGTCTACATCTCAGCAATGACACTCAATATGTTCGTCTTCTTGTCGGACACGGGGAAGTCCCGACGCATGTTGCGGGAAATACCATCGACCTGCTTACAATGCCTTCATCTTATACGTTTCTGAAAAACATACGAACAGACATTCGGCAATTCATTGCACTCTGCAACTCGTGAAACCACCAAACATCCGGGTAACGACGACGAGTCCAAATTATCGACAGATCAATACCACTGCGATATGTAACGAAATCCGATCGTTGCTACTGTCAAATCATCTGTCTGGTGACATGAACCATGCTGTTGACATGTACAATGAAATCATTGCGGCTATCATTGACAAGCAAGCACCGTTAAAGACCCGCACAGTGACTGTACGACCACACACGCTGTGGTATAATGAAGGCATACGATCACAAATGTGTGTTAGACGACAGCTGGAAAGAACATGGAGAAAATCTGGACTGGAGTTTGACAGACTTGCCTACTGCCTCCAGCTCAAGCTCGTCACTTTGTCTGTGCACCATGCAAAACTTGAATACTATACGAATCAAATTGCTGATGCTTCTGGTGACCAGAAACAGCTGTTCAAGATTGTTGCCAAGCTCCTACACACTGATAATGACACATCACTACCGCCGTGTGACTCGTCTGGCACAACGGCAATGCGGTTCTCAGATTTCTTCTCGGAAAAGGTCTCGAACCTTCGATCTGAACTGAATCAGAATGTCATCAATGTAAATGCCTCTGCTGATGATGCACCGCAGACATGTCTCTTGACTGCATTTGAGCCAGCCACTTAGGCTGAAATTAGAATGTTGTTGAAGTCATCGCCAATGAAATCTTGTGAACATGATCCCATTCCGACATGGCTTCTTAGAGACTGTGCTCATGATGTTGTACCTGTGCTCATGACAATTGTCAACCTGTCTCTTAGAACGGGGGTAATGCCTTCGCACTTGAAGGAAGCGCACATCAGGTCAGTACGCAAGAAAACGAGTCTAGACAGAACCGTTTTGAGTAACTACAGACCCGTGTCAAATCATCTACCCTATATTTCGAAGACAATAGAACGTGTCGTTGTTGCGAGATTGTCAGCTCACATGTTAGAGCACAATCTCTGTGAGCCCTATCAGTCAGCGTACAAGCCGAATCACATCGTTGAGATGGCCCTTGCCTGTATGCAGAATCACATCCTGCACGCAATGGACAATTAGAATGTTGTTATTATGGTTCTCCTTGATCTATCGGCTGCGTTTGACACCGTCGACCATGAAGTGATGTTGCATCTCACATGATATCGGAGTGGTTCAAGATGCACTGGACTGGTTTAAGTCTTACCTGAGAGACAGAGTCCAGTCTGTCCACATTCATGGTGCTACATCACCTGCTCGTCCTCTGGTATACGGGTTACCACAAGGCTCCGTGCTGGGTCCTCAGCTGTTCTCCATCTATGTCGCACCAGTTGCTAAGATTATACGCACGTACAATTTGATGTGTCATTTCTACGCGGATGATACTCAAATCTACATTCCAGTGAAACCCCACCAAGAGGACACTGCTGCGGCTGTCGTCCGTATTGAATAACGTGTAGCGGAGAGCAGGACGTGGATGATGACACACTTTTTAAAGTTGAATGACTCAAAGACAGAAGTCATCGTGTTTGGCTCTGGGCAACAGCTCAACAAAATTGAGCTGCGCACACTATGCATTGGTGACTGGTTGGTTACCGTAACTCAGAATGTACGGAATCTTGGTGTACAGTTCGATGCCGAGATGAAGATGGAGACGCACGTGACTGCTGTCTATAGATCTGCAATTTTCATCTTCGAAATATTGCAAGAATAAGATGTTATCTAACACCTGCAGCGACAGAACAAGTCATACATGCGTTTGTCATCAGCAAACTTGACGTTGGCAATGCATTACTCCACCGACTGCCTGTGAAACACCTAGAACGGTTGCAGAGAGTACAGAACTGGGCGGCCCGCCTTGTCGTCGGTGCCAGGAAGTTCTGTCATGTCACACCTCTATTGATCAAACTGCACTGGCTGCCAATAGCAGTTAGAGTAGAGTATAAGATACTTCTACTCACGCACCGAGCACTGACTGGCTGTGCACCACAGTATAACAACAAATGTTTGAACAGACGTCAGCCAACTCGATTGTTGCGCTCCAGTGAACACAATCATTTATGTGTACCACATGCAAAGCGTCGCTGGGATGATAGATGATTTTGCGTGGCAGCCCCAACACTATGGAACTTGTTGCCGCAAAAGGTGACTGCAACAACAATGACAAACACTGATTTTAAATCAAACCTTAACACTTATCTGTTTTCCCGAACATTCTGTACGGCGCCGTGAGCAACGATTGTTGGAACGGCGCAATATAAATGTCACGATTTGATCTGCTTTGATATCAAAATTGGTAAATGCTGTTACATCACCTTTATCTCCTATATTTAAATGTGTATCATTGTACACTTTTAAGAGAGCTGTCTCCGTAGAATGGAGTTGTTTGTATGCAGACCGGAGTACTTTAGACAGACAGTTTGACCTAATATGAGATGCTAGACGTTTTACTACAATTTTAGTAGGCATATCTTGGAAATTAAGTTACAATTAGAAACCGGTCTATAATTCTCTAAGTTGTCTTTCGGCAAAGTTGTCTTCTTAAGAAGTGGGTTTACATACATTTGATTAAGATCATCAGGAAAAATACCTGAACTCAGTGATACATTTATGATATTAGTAATTACACCAAATAAAGAGGTAAGACATGCTTTCAACGGCATAGTTGGCAAAAGATCAAGACCACATGACTTATTTGGAGAAGACATGATCATTTGCCTCTTCCCAACAGTAGCTGGGGCAACAGAATAAAGTAGAAAATGTATTTGCGCAGGTTGAACGTTTATATGATTTAATGTATGAACTGGAAAAACAGATGGAATGAGGGTGATTTTATCCTTAAAATAACACGAGGCCATATCACAAGAAGGACTGAATAAATAATATTTCGGTAAGGATAGAATAGGCAGTCTATGTGGAAACTTATTTATACAACTCCATAATTGCCGAGGATTTTCAGAGTTAGTTGACACCTTTTTGTGAAATAATCTGACTGCGTTTTCCATCCGTCTGCTTTTTTCTTTTGCCTATTACATTGATGACATTGTTTAGTATAACGTGACCTATCTAATGATGATAGCTTTACGTTTTACGCCATACTCGCTCAAGGTATCGACCCCGTCTTTTCGATTGCAGGATTTCAGGAGTCAGGTAGGAGAGGGTACGTTTTGCGAAACAAATTTGTTTAGGCAGTTGGAGCATGTTTATTAAGTAATGTTTTAAGTACAAAACACAATTGTCTGTACAGGTAAAATTCATCATTTGTTGGATTTCTAAACAGGTATGATTCTGGAATATCATTATTAAAGGCAGTGATGTCAATTTTATGTATAGGTCTATAGGAATTGTTTTGGATATTGATGGTATTCTAGAAATATTAATATCAACAATCACTGATTGATTCGACAGTCCACCAGAAACGCACGTTTTTGAATGATAATACAAGTTGACCGAGTTATAACAAGACCTAGTCAATGGCCACAAATGTGCATAGGAAAAGCCACGTGCTGTTTTAGATCAAACGTGTCAGAATCTCGTGGAATGGAGTGGCTATTGCTTCAAATTTTAAAAAAACTCATCATGTCATCAGCCTTGTATCGCATCGCTGCAACTAGCAATCGCAAAACATCAATATTTCATCACACCAGTCCATCGTTTTAACGCAATACAATCTCCTAATACAAGAGAAAACCGTTTTCCGGGTCTAACATCGGAAGCGGATATTATGTACGTGTTTTGTACTTAAATGTACGCGTAAGTATTTGCTGTTCATATTATCAAATATGGCACCCGTGGGCCTTTATTCATTTGACACTTCATAAAATTATTCCTGTCATTGACCTGTACGACCTATTTCGTCTCTGTGGTAATACTTTGCAGAACTATGATTTCCCAATGAGCGTAAGTTTACACCGTCAATAAACGTTAAATGCATCTGGGCCAATCTCATCAACATTACAGTTATGGTGTTGCTTTCATAACTGTTGTGTTGTTGTGTTGACACACGTGCGCACTTAAGCAAGAGACGCGCTATCGTTCGTGACTACTTTTTTCGCCAACCGAACAGTCACACTTCAAGCGACTCACACTTGAGTCGCCCAAGCAAACACAAGTCTTGATACGTTCTCTACGTGTTTACCTGTTTACCTGAGTACGTGTCTACCTGTTTACGTGACTGCATGACCAGCCATTTCGAGCAAGTCAACACGCTGCACGCTGCACGCAGTCGGCAAACGTCATTGCAACTGTCCCGACGATACGAATGTATATGCTCAACAGTGACATGTATTACTTTCATGTATCACTTGCATGTATCACTTCCATGTGTCACTCTGCATACAGTCACCATGTACACTAACATATGTTTATGTTTTCACCAGGTGTGTACACACATCTTTGTGTGTGCACCATATTTTCATGTAGCCACCATCAGCACAAGCACATATTATATCATTCAGTAGACTGTCATTTACCAATACATTGTTGATACACAAATGTAGAGCAACAAGACAAGTCAAACCCTATACATAAGATTTAACTAATCGGAAAGTATACATACGCAACTAGGATTATGCGATGGGAGAATGTGCTCAATGCACTGCAAGGCAGGTCTTCTAGTCATGTAGTAGTAAGGACTTTGCAACGCATCAAAGGCGGTTTCTATGCGGAAACTGTGGTGTCTGTGTTGTGTGATTAGTGATCTTGCGGCGTGCGCGGGCGAATACATAACACATTACATGGCAACCAACTTGCTAACCCCTTTAGTCGACGAGGTGCTGCCACAGGCACTAAACGTATACATCTCCTTCAACCTAAGATTAAGCTTCTAGCTATAATAAAATCAATGACCCTTCTAGGTAAATGTAACGAGAAAAGACTTAATTACAATATGTCTTCTAACAAAACACGCGACTCTCTACTATTGTAACGTTAATGTGCAAATTAAAGTGTTTTCATACTTTGCATTCATTTGTATGTGCTAACACATGGAACAATCTATCAAGTTATTATATAGATGCCGAGGTGGGTATTACATCACATGCTATCATGTACATGTACTACGACTTCTCGATATTCCTATCTATGTTAATTGTAAACAGTCACAACAGTAATTAAATGAACGAATCATGAAACTATCAGTCCAAATTAGAACGTTTCAACCTGTGACGAAGTCCTTGAGATAATCGTGCTTCTTTCGCTCGACACGAGAACGCAGAGAGTAGTTCGGTTCGGCTACTGCGTCTCCATGGTCATCTGTTTCACTAGGTTGATTGTTCACTTCTTGCGCCTGATTGTCACTGATTGAGGATGTATTGTCATGAAACATGTATTTCGACTGACTTCGTGACCATCAGTCTGAGACTGTGCTGTGATCATCGGCCCTAGCACTTCCATTACTTTGTAAGGTTCCAGATTGAACCATGGTATGGTGTTGTGTGATTGACGCCATTTTATGAGACCGGTATCTCCGATTTGCACATTTGATGTGCAAATCAAGCGCGTCTTCTGCGGTCTTCGTATTGTTTCTGTCACTGCTTTGCCTGGAAATCTCGCTTTCGTAGGACGGTGTCATCCTGCATGTCGCTGATCTCTTGCAGTTACATTCTTAGTGGACGTCTGAAAGCAGCTCTGCTGGCGAGCGCCCGGTAGTGCTGTGTGGAGTTGCTCTGTAATTGCGGAGATCTTCCTTCTACTGTCGAAACTTGCTCAACTTTGTTTATGTTTCTCATGAAACGTTCAACATCGGAATTAGCTCTAGGCCAAGGAGGAGTAATTCGTCTATGATGAAATCCCAAGTATTCCACAAACGTGAAATTGGTTGCTGTTAAACGGTGGACCATTATCCGTTTTCAGGACGTCCGGTATTCCAGACATGCTAAATATGGAATTCAGGACTGAAATCACAGTTACAGCATTCGTAGACTTCACTATATGGGTCACAGGATAACGAGAGTATTCGTCCACCACTACCAATACATATTCGCTGTTCAGACCATATAGGCCTTTGAAATCTGCGGAAACCACCGTCCAAGGACTTCGCGGAAGTTCCGACATTCTTAGTGGTTCTGGAGCAACTTCCGTTCCAGCAGCTTGACAGGCGATACATTGCTTGATGGTTTGTTCTGTCATCGTGTCAATATTGGGGAATCATACCTTTTCCCGAAGAAGGCGTTTTGTCTTAACGATTCCTTGGTGTCCCTCATGAGCCAGATGGATAGCTTTCTGTTGAAGTGTTTTAGGCAACACCAGTCGAGTTCCTCTCAAAATGACATCATCATCGAGGCTGACAGTTCACTCTGAACATTGTGTAATCAGTGCATTTCTGGAACATTACACGGATCGTCCCAGTTTCCATTCTGAATGCGTTTTACGATTTCTTCTAGCGTCTTGTCGACACGAGTCTCGCTTTTCACCTCTTACAGTGTCATTGCCTTCGGAACAGCGTGTTTTGTGATGAAGTTTATGTAGTCATCTACAACCTTCGATGCGCTCTCAGAATCAGACGTACAGGGAAGTGGATGACGGCCATCCAATCAGCGGGATTGTTTTCCCTCGGCTCGTATCTGATTTGCAGATCATACGTTTGCAAGCGAAGCGACCATTTCTCTAGTCTAGCCGACAACTTCGACCTAGGATTGTTCCAAATTGCTTCTAGTGGTTCATGATCTGGATTTCTGGACCATGATGCGGATTATCCTTGTCAGGTTGCACCAGGACTGCAGCTACTCCCACTGGACTAGCGCCTGTGAGTAGTATAGAGGTTGATTTCGACCTCAAACGCCTACTTATAAAAAAAATGTAATGACCACTAAACGTTTTCGGCAACCTACTTATGAAAAAAAGATCAACGGTTTTTTTCTACACTAATTAGTTTTGGGAACCTACTTATAAAAAACGTGATTGATGACCCTTGTAATTTGATACTAATTGGATGATTGATTACCCCTAAGTACACTAGAGCTGCCACCTAGCGGTGAATGTAGAGAGCATTTTATTTGTTCCCTAGCGACCAACGTCGTACCTAGTGTGTGCTGACCTAAGCAGATTGTTCCCTAGCGATCAACATCGTACCTAGTGCGTGCTGACCTAAGCAGATTGTCCCCTAGCGATCAACGTCGTACCTGCTGAGTAGAATGTAAACAAGCACGGACCGCAGAGTAGACCTACCGCAGAGTAGACCTCTCAAAGTACCTCTCAAAGTAGCCTGATTGTGCGGCTATATAGCGGCGAGGACAGTGTGCTGACCTAAGCAGATTGTCCGCTAGCGATCAACGTTAGTGCGTGCTGACCTAAGCACTATACGACGCGGTTATATAACCGCAATAAAACACCTAGCGGTGAGGACAGTTACCTAGTGCGTGCTGACCTAAGCAGATTGTCAAGCGTATGCTGACCTAAGCACTATATGACGCAACTATATAACCACGATAAAACCACTGTGTGCAGACTCCCCCCGTCAGCCCTATGTGAATGGCCCACTGAACCCTATGTTGACAGCAGCGATAAGAGCTGCTGCTGCTGAAGTGGACTATGACCCCTGCATGACAGCATAGCTGGCTAACGGTGAACGTTCTGGTGGAAAGATTAAAACGAAACTAATGCGTTGTGCATTTAAATACATCTAGTCGTGGGATTACAATGAAAACCAAATGCATAAATACACTAACGTTCAGTTGGTGATACTGTTCGTAGGGTGTTTATGCAGTGGATACAGACGCGTGGAAACGTGAGTAGTAGAGAGAGTATTTATTATAGACTGCTGTGTGCGTTGTATATTCATCACGGTGACACTTATTCCAGCGTTCGTCGTCGAATTGGGCTTTGTCGCTGCTGCTGTTGACAGGGCGGTTGTAGGCAGTCGGATCTCTCTATGAAAATAAACCACAATACATGTAGGTGTGTTTAAACAAAGGGCGCCAAAATAAAATGAGAACTATGCATGCATAAAAGCAGGCTTACTGAAATAAACCACAATACATGTACGCGTGTTTAAACAATGGGTGCCAAAATAAAATGAGTACCATGCATGCATGGCGAGGGCGGTCACTCCGTGATGTTGGGGCGACCGTGCATACTGGCTTTGTTGCTGCTGTTGACAGGGCGGCCGTAGGTGTAGGCAGTTGGATCTCTCTATGAAATAAACCACAATACATGTACGAAGCAGGCTTACGTGCTTACAACTGTTTAAACAAATGTACGCACGTGCACATGCATGCATGCATAAAAGCAGTGTGTTAGGAGACGATGTTTTATCCATTGTGACATGCATGCATGGTAGGCTTACAACTGTTTAAACAAAGAGTGTTTTGCATGCATGCTTGCACGCATGCACGCGCACATGCATGCATACATAAAAGCAGTCTTACCGATGTGTTGGCGAATGATGAGTCGATGATGCGTTGTTCATTGTGGCAAATCGATGAGAGGTTGAAAACCGATCAGGAGTGTTTGACAGAAAAATGGTGAATGAGCAATGAGCGCGCGTTTGCGCGCAACGTCAAACACAGCGGTGGCGCATGACACTACGGCTTATCGTGATCGGAATGTGAACGGAGAACAATGGATTTTTAAAAACATTAAACGAAAAGTTAAAAGCATGAAAATAAACGTTGTACACGATTAGTTTGGGGTCAGGAAACGTGAGGTGCAGTGATATTAGAGAAATTCGATGTACAGAGACATTTCTCGATGAATGTACTAACGTGATCGCTAACTTTTTTCCTAAAACAAATGCCTCGGTAGATTAGGCAGTATGTATTAAGTGCGCATGCGCGTAATTTTGTAATCTGTAGCGCGTGACTTATCGCGATTGGAATGTGAACGGAGAACAATGCATTTTCAAAAACAATAAACGAAAAGCTGAAAGCATTAAAATAAACGTTGTATATGTTCAGTGTGGGGTAGGGAATCGTGCGGTGAAGTGATATTAGAGAAATTTGATGTACAGACACATTTGACGATGAATGTACTGACGAGACCGGTAATTTTTTCCGAAAACAAATGCCTCGGATGTGTTAAGTATGCATGCACGTAATTGAGTAAGATAACGGTATTAGTGTGAAGTGCGCATGCGCGATATGTTCTAGAATAACGGTAGACTAGGCAGTATGTGTTAAGTGCGCATGCGCCTTATTTTGAAAAGTGTTGTAAGCACGCACGCGTACATGTATTGTGGTTTATTTCATAGAGTACTGAAGATCCAACTGCCTACAAGAACGGCTCTGTCCGCAGCAGCAGCAGCAAAGCCGGTATGCTCGGTCGCTCCCATATCATCGAGTGACCCCCTCGCCCAATCACTCCACCACCACCACCACCACCTATCAGCCACGACGCCGATGACTTCGATGACGACATCTGCCTCGTGTCTCCGTTCTTAAGAAGAGGAAGCAATGGATCGTGGTACACGCCTATCCCACCGACCGAACTATTACATTACCCTGACAGACATCCACACAAGCTAGTGGTGTTAGTTGACTACACTACCCTGACAGACATCATCACAAGCTAGTGGTGGTAAGTTGACTACACTACCCTGACAGACATCCACACAAGAAAGTGGTGGTAAGTTGCCTACACTACCTTGACAGACATCCTCACAAGCTAGTGGTGGTAGTTGACTACACTACCCTGGCAGACATCCTCACAAGCTAGTGGTGGTAGTTGACTACACTACCCTGACAGACATCCTCACAAGCTAGTGGTGGTAAGTTGACTACACTACCCTGACATACATCCTCACAAGCTAGTGGTGGTAGTTGACTACACTATCCTGACAGACATCCTCACAAGCTAGTGGTGATAGTTGACTACACTACCCTGGCAGACATCCCCACAAGCTAGTGGTGGTAGTTGACTACATTACCCTGGCAGACATCCTCACAAGCTAGTGGTGGTAGTTGACTACACTACCCTGGCAGACATCCTCACAAGGTAGTGGTGGTAGCTGACTACACTACCCTGGCAGACATACTCATAAGATGGTGGTGGTAGTTGACTACACTACCCTGACAGACATCCTCACAAGCTAGTGATGGTAGTTGACTACACTACCCTGACAGACATTCTCACAAGCTAGTGATGGTAGTTGACTACACTACTCTGGCAGACATCCTCACAAGCTAGTGATGGTAGTTGACTACACTACCCTGACAGACATCCTCACAAGCTAGTGATGGTAGTTGTCTACACTACCCTGACAGACATCACTCACTCCACTGTCTACTACCTACTGGCCAATGTCTACTCACTCCACAGCCTACTACCTACTGCCCACTGTCCACTCACTCCACTGTCTACTACCTACTGCCCACTGTCTACTCACTCCACTGTCTACTACCTACTGCCCACTGTCCACTAACTCCACTGTCTACTACCTACTGCCCACTGTCTACTCACTCCACTGTCTACTACCTACTGTCTACTCACTCCACTGTCTACTACCTACTGCCAACTGTCCACTCACTCCACTGTCTACTACCTACTACCCGCTGTCTACTCACTCCACTGTCTACTACCTACTGTCCACTCACTCCACTGTCTACTACCTACTGCCCACTCACTCCACTGCCTATTACCTACTGCCCTCTGTCTACTCACTCCACTGTCTACTACCTACTGCCCACTGTCTACTCACTCCACTGTCTACTGCCTACTGCCCACTGTCTACTCACTCAACTGTCTACTACCTACTGCCCACTGTTCACTCACTCCACTGTCTAATGCCCACGTCTACTAATACCTACCACCCACTGTCTACTCACTCCACTGCCTACTACCTACTGCCCACTGTCTACTCATATACTCCACTGCTCCACTACTACCCACTGCCCACTCCCTGTCTACTCAGTCCTGGCCAGCCTACTTCCCAGTCTTACCACTCTACTGTCTACTACCTACTACCCACTCGTCTACCTTACCCACTGTCTACTCACTCCACTGTCTACTACCTACTGTCTACTCACTCCACTGTCTACTACCTACTGCCCACTGTCTACTCACTCCACTGTCTACTACCTACTGCCCACTGTCTACTCACTCCACTGTCTACTACCTACTGCCCACTGTCCACTCACTCCACTGCCTACTACCTACTGCCCACTGTCTACTCACTCCACTGTCTACTGCCTACTGCCCACTGTCTACTCACTCCGCTGTCTACTACCTACTGTCCACTGCCCACTCACTCCACTGTCTACTACCTACTACCCACTGTCTACTACCTACTGGCCACTGTCTACTCACTCCACTGTCTACTGCCTACTGCCCACTGTGTACTCACTCTACTGTCTACTACCCACTGCCCATTGTCCACTCACTCCACTGTCTACTCACTCCACTGCCTACTACCTACTGCCCACTGTCTACTCACTCCACTGTCTACTACCTACTGCCCACTGTCTACTGCCTACTGCCCACTGTCTACTAACTCTACTGCCCACTGTCCACTCACTCCACTGTCTACTGCCCACTGTCTACTCACTCCACTGTCTACTACCTACTGTCTGCTCACTCCACTGTCTACTACCTACTGCCCACTGTCTACTCACTCCACTGTCTACTACCTACTGTCTGCTAACTCCACTGTCTACTGCCCACTGTCTACTGACTCCACTGTCTACTACCTACTGGCCACTGTCTACTCACTCCACTGTCTACTACCTACTGTCTGCATACTCCACTGTCTACTACCTACTGCCCACTGTCCATTCACTCCACTGTCTACTGTCTACTGCCTACTGCCCACTGTCTACTCACTCCACTGTCTACTACCTACTGCCCACTGTCTACTCACTCCACTGTCTACTACCTACTGCCCACTGTCTACTCACTCCACTGTCTACTATTTACTGCCCTCTGTCTACTCACTCTACTGTGTTGGGAGTCTGACAGTGTCCAGTCAACCCCATACACATATAACATATAGACAGAAGGTTGGGACTCTGACAGGGTCCAGTCACCTCCATACACATATAACATAGAGACGGAAGGTTGGGACTCTGACAGGGCTCAATCACCCTCGTACACATATAACATATAGACAGAAGGTTGGAACTCTGACAGTGTCCAGTCACCCCCATACACATATAACATATAGACGGAAGTTTGGGACTCTGACAGTGTACACATATAACATATAGACAGAAGGTTGGGACTCTGACAGTGTCCAGTCTCCCCCATACACATATAACATATAGACAGAAGGTTGGGACTCTGACAGTGTCCAGTCTCCCCCACACATATAAAACATATAGACGGAAGGTTGGGACTCTGACAGTGTCCAGTTACCCCCATACACATATAACATATAGACGGAAGGTTGGGACTCTGACAGTGTCCCATCACCCGCATAGACATATAACATAGAGACGGAAGGTTGGGACTCTGATAGTGTCCAGTCTCCCCCATACACATATAACATATAGACAG
>CM034538.1:68956619-69008059 GCA_020002185.1 Paraescarpia echinospica
CTATCACCACTAGCTTGTGAGGTTGTCTGCCAGGATAGTGTAGTCAACTACCACCACTAGCTTGTGAGGGTGTATGTCAGGGTAGTGTAATCAACTTACCACCACTAGCTTGTTCGGATGTCTGTCAGGGTAGTGTAGTCAACTACAACCACTAGCTTGTGAGGATGTCTGCCAGGGTAGGGTAGTCAACTACCACCACTAGCTTTTGAGGATGTCTGTCAAGGTAGTGTAGGCAACTTACCACCAGTAGCTTATGTGTATGTCTTTCAGGGTAGTGTAGTCAACTTACCACTACTAGCTTGTGATGATGTCTGTCATGGTAGTGTAGTCAACTAACACCACTAGCTTGTGTGGATGTCTGTCAGGGTAGTGTAATAGTTCGGTCGGTGGGATAGGCGTGTACCACGATCCATTGCTTCCTCTTCTTAAGAACGGAGACACGAGGCTGATATCGTCATCGAAGTCATCGGCGTCGTGGCTGATAGGTGGTGGTGGTGGTGGTGGAGTGAGTCCCAACCTTCTGTCTATATGTTATATGTGTATGAGGATGATTGAACCCTGTCAGAGTCCCAACCTTCCGTCTCTATGTTATATGTGTATGGGGGTGACTGGACCCTGTCAGAGTCCCAACCTTCTGTCTATATGTTGTATGTGTATGGGGTTGACTGGACACTGTCAGAGTCCCAACACAGTAGAGTGAGTAGACAGAGGGCAGTAGGTAGTAGACAGTGGAGTGAGTAGACAGTGGGCAGTAGGTAGTAGACAGTGGAGTGAGTAGACACTGGGCAGTAGGTAGTAGACAGTGGAGTGAGTGGAGAGAGGGCAGTAGGTAGTAGACAGTAGAGTGAGTAGACAGAGGGCAGTAGGTAGTAGACTGTGGAGTGAGTAGACAGCGGGCAATAGGTTGTAGGCAGTGGAGTGAGTGGGCAGTAGGTAGTAGGCAGCGGAGTGAGTAGACAGTGGCCAGTAGGTAGTAGACAGTGGAATGAGTGATGTATGTCAGGGTAGAGTAGACAACTACCATCACTAGCTTGTGAGGATGTCTGTCAGGGTAGTGTAGTCAACTACCATCACTAGCTTGTGAGGATGTCTGCCAGAGTAGTGTAGTCAACTACCATCACTAGCTTGTGAGAATGCCTGTCAGGGTAGTGTAGTCAACTACCACCACTAGCTAGTGAGGATGTCTGTCTGGGTAGTGTAGTCTACTACCATCACTAGCTTGTGAGGATGTCTGACAGGGTAGTGTAGTCAACTACCACCACTAGCTTATGAGTATGTCTGCCAGGGTAGTGTAGTCAACTACCACCACTAGCTTGTGAGGATGTCTGCCAGGGTAGTGTAGTCAACTACCACCACTAGCTTGTGAGGATGTCTGCCAGGGTAGTGTAGTCAACTATCACCACTAGCTTGTGAGGATGTCTGCCAGGATAGTGTAGTCAACTACCACCACTAGCTTGTGAGGGTGTATATCAGGGTAGTGTAGTCAACTTACCACCACTAGCTTGTGAGGACGTCTGTCAGGGTAGTGTAGTCAACTACCACCACTAGCTTGTGAGGATGTCTGCCAGGGTAGTGTAGTCAACTACCACCACTAGCTTGTGAGGATGTCTGTCAAGGTAGTGTAGGCAACTTACCACCACTAGCTTATGTGTATGTCTGTCAGGGTAGTGTAGTCAACTTACCACCACTAGCTTGTGAGGATGTCTGTCAGGGTAGTGTAGTCAACTACCACCACTAGCTTTTGAGGATGTCTGCCAGGGTAGTGTAGTCAACTACCACCACTAGCTCATGAGTATGTCTGCCAGGGTAGTGTAGTCAACTACCACCACTAGCTTGTGAGGATGTCTGCCAGGGTAGTGTAGTCCATTACCACCACTAGCTTGTGAGGATGTCTGCCAGGGTAGTGTATTCAACTACCACCACTAGCTTGTGGGGATGTCTGCCGGGGTAGTGTAGTCAACTATCACCACTAGCTTGTGAGGTTGTCTGCCAGGATAGTGTAGTCAACTACCACCACTAGCTTGTGAGGGTGTATGTCAGGGTAGTGTAATCAACTTACCACCACTAGCTTGTGCGGATGTCTGTCAGGGTAGTGTAGTCAACTACAACCACTAGCTTGTGAGCATGTCTGCCAGGGTAGGGTAGTCAACTACCACCACTAGCTTTTGAGGATGTCTGTCAAGGTAGTGTAGGCAACTTACCACCACTAGCTTATGTGTATGTCTTTCAGGGTAGTGTAGTCAACTTACCACTACTAGCTTGTGATGATGTCTGTCATGGTAGTGTAGTCAACTAATACCACTAGCTTGTGTGGATGTCTGTCAGGGTAGTGTAATAGTTCGGTCGGTTGGATAGGCGTGTACCACGATCCATTGCTTCCTCTTCTTAAGAACGGAGACACGAGGCTGATGTCGTCATCGAAGTCATCGGCGTCGTGGCTGATAGGTGGTGGTGGTGGTGGTGGAGTGAGTCCCAACCTTCTGTCTATATGTTATATGTGTATGAGGGTGATTGAACCCTGTCAGAGTCCCAACCTTCCGTCTCTATGTTATATGTGTATGGGGGTGACTGGACCCTGTCAGAGTCCCAACCTTCCGTCTATATGTTGTATATGTATGGGGTTGACTGGACACTGTCAGAGTCCCAACACAGTAGAGTGAGTAGACAGAGGGCAGTAGGTAGTATACAGTGGAGTGAGTAGACAGTGGGCAGTAGGTAGTAGACAGTGGAGTGAGTGGAGAGAGGGCAGTAGGTAGTAGACAGAAGAGTGAGTAGACAGTGGGCAGTAGGCAGTAGACAGTGGAGTGAGTAGACAGTGGGCAGTAGGTAGTAGACTGTGGAGTGAGTAGACAGCGGGCAGTAGGTAGTAGGCAGTGGAGTGAGTGGGCAGTAGGTAGTAGGCAGCGGAGTGAGTAGACAGTGGCCAGTAGGTAGTAGACAGTGGAGTGAGTGATGTATGTCAGGGTAGAGTAGACAACTACCATCACTAGCTTGTGAGGATGTCTGTCAGGGTAGTGTAATCAACTACCATCACTAGCTTGTGAGGATGTCTGCCAGAGTAGTGTAGTCAACTACCATCACTAGCTTGTGAGAATGCCTGTCAGGGTAGTGTAGTCAACTACCACCACTAGCTTGTGAGGATGTCTGTCTGGGTAGTGTAGTCTACTACCATCACTAGCTTGTGAGGATGTCTGACAGGGTAGTGTAGTCAACTACCACCACTAGCTTATGAGTATGTCTGCCAGGGTAGTGTAGTCAACTACCACCACTAGCTTGTGAGGATGTCTGCCAGGGTAGTGTAGTCAACTACCACCACTAGCTTGTGGGGATGTCTGCCAGGGTAGTGTAGTCAACTATCACCACTAGCTTGTGAGGATGTCTGCCAGGATAGTGTAGTCAACTACCACCACTAGCTTGTGAGGGTGTATGTCAGGGTAGTGTAGTCAACTTACCACCACTAGCTTGTGAGGATGTCTGTCAGGGTAGTGTAGTCAACTACCACCACTAGCTTGTGAGGATGTCTGCCAGGGTAGTGTAGTCAACTACCACCACTAGCTTGTGAGGATGTCTGTCAAGGTAGTGTAGGCAACTTACAACCACTAGCTTATGTGTATGTCTGTCAGGGTAGTGTAGTCAACTTACCACCACTAGCTTGTGATGATGTCTATCATGGTAGTGTAGTCAACTAACACCACTAGCTTGTGTGGATGTCTGTCAGGGTAGTGTAATAGTTCGGTCGGTGGGATAGGCGTGTACCACGATACATTGCTTCCTCTTCTTAAGAACGGAGACACGAGGCTGATGTCGTCATCGAAGTCATCGGCGTCGTGGCTGAGAGGTGGTGGTGGTGGTGGTGGAGTGATTGGGCGAGGGTGGTCACTCCGTGATATGGGAGCGACCGAGCATACCGGCTTTGCTGCTGCTGCTGCTGACAGGGCCGTTCTTGTAGGCAGTTGGATCTTCAGTACTCTATGAAATAAACCACAATACATGTACGCGTGCGTGCTTACAACACTTTTCAAAATAAGGCGCATGCGCACTTAACACATACTGCCTAGTCTACCTTTATTCTACAACATATCGCGCATGCGCACTTCACACTAATACCGTTATCTTACTCAATTACGTGCATGCATACTTAACACATCCGAGGCATTTGTTTTCAGAAAAAAATTACCGGTCACGTCAGTACATTCATCGTCAAATGTGTCTGTACATCAAATTTATCTAATATCACTTCACCGCACGATTCCCTACCCCACACTGAACATATACAACGTTTATTTTCATGCTTTCAGCTTTTCGTTTATTGTTTTTGAAAATACATTGTTCTCCGTTCACATTCCAATCGCGATAAGTCACGCGCTACAGATTACAAAATTACGCGCATGCGCACTTAATACATACTGCCTAGTCTACCGAGGCATTTGTTTTAGGAAAAAAGTTAGCGATCACGTTAGTACATTCATCGAGAAATGTCTCTTTACATCGAATTTCTCTAATATTACTGCACCACACGTTTCCTGACCCCAAACTAATCGTGTACAACGTTTATTTTCATGCTTTTAACTTTTCGTTTATTGTTTTTAAAAATCCATTGTTCTCCGTTCACATTCCGATCACGATAAGCCGTAGTGTCATGCGCCACCGCTGTGTTTGACGTTGCGCGCAAACGCGCGTTCATTGCTCATTCACCATTTTTCAGTCAAACACTCCTGATCGGTTTTCAACCTCTCATCGATTTGCCACAATGAACAACACATCATCGACTCATCATTCGCCAACACATCGGTAAGACTGCTTTTATGTATGCATGCATGTGCGCGTGCATGCGTGCATGCATGCATGCAAAACACCCTTTGTTTAAACAGTTGTAAGCCTACCATGCATGCATGTCACAATGGATAAAACATCGTCTCCTAACACATTGCTTTTATGCATGCATGCATGTGCACGTGCGTACATTTGTTTAAACAGTTGTAAGCACGTAAGCCTGCTTCGTACATATATTGTGGTTTATTTCATAGAGAGATCCAACTGCCTACACGTACGGCCGCCCTGTCAACAGCAGCAACAAAGCCAGTATGCACGGTCGCCCCAACATCACGGAGTGACCGCCCTCGCCATGCATGCATGGTTCTCATTTTATTTTGGCACCCCTTGTTTAAACACGCGTACATGTATTGTGGTTTATTTCAGTAAGCCTGCTTTTATGCATGCATAGTTCTCATTTTATTTTGGCGCCCTTTGTTTAAACACACCTACATGTATTGTGGTTTATTTTCATACAGAGATCCGACTGCCTACAACCGCTGGAATAAGTGTCACCGTGATGAATATACAATGCACACAGCAGTCTATGATAAATACTCTCTCTACTACTCACGTTTCCACGCGTCTGTATCCACTGCATAAACACCCTACGAACAGTATCACCAACTGAACGTTAGTGTATTTATGCATTTGGTTTTCATTGTAATCCCACGACTAGATGTATTTAAACGCACAACGCATTAGTTTCGTTTTAATCTTTCCACCAGAACGTTCACCGTTAGCCAGCTACGCTGTCATGCAGGGGTCATAGTCCACTTCAGCAGCAGCAGCTCTTATCGCTGCTGTCAACCTAGGGTACAGTGGGCCATTCACATAGGGCTGATGGGGGGAGTCTGCACACAGTGGTTTTATCGTGGTTATATAGTTGCGTCATATAGTGCTTAGGTCAGCACACGCTTGACAATCTGCTTAGGTCAGCACGCACTAGGTAACTGTCCTCACCGCTAGGTGTTTTATTGCGGTTATGTATCCGCGTCATATAGTGCTTAGGTCAGCACGCACTAACGTTGATCGCTAGCGGACAATCTGCTTAGGTCAGCACACTGTCCTCGCCGCTATATAGCCGCTCAATCAGGCTACTTTGAGAGGTACTTTGAGAGGTCTACTCTGCGGTAGGTCTACTCTGCGGTCCGTGCTTGTGTACATTCTACTCAGCTTATGCAGTGGTTTCATGCTAGGGGACAATCTGCTTAAATCAGCACGCGCTAATCCGTGCTTATGTACATTCTACTCAGCAGGTACGACGTTGATCGCTAGGGGACAATCTGCTTAGGTCAGCACGCACTAGGTACGATGTTGATCGCTAGGGGACAATCTGCTTAGGTCAGCACACACTAGGTACGACGTTGGTCGCTAGGGAACAAATAAAATGCTCTCTATACTCACCGCTAGGTGGCAGCTCTAGTGTACTTAGGGGTAATCAATCATCCAATTAGTATCAAATTACAAGGGTCATCAATCACGTTTTTATAAGTAGGTTCCCAAAACTAATTAGTGTCAAAAAAAACCTTTGATCTTTTTTTCATAAGTAGGTTGCCGAAAACGTTTAGTGGTCATTAATTTTTTTTTTATAAGTAGGCGTTTGAGGTCGAAATCAACCTCTATACTACTCCTGTGTATATTTCATTGTTCCTGTTCAAGTTGAAGTACGCCATCGTTGTTTCACTTGTCACGTGTGCTTTGAGCTTTTGCAAAGCTTTCTCTTCTGCATTGTCCCAACGCCAACTGACATATGTTTTAGCTTACGAACCGGTTGCGTAATAGTCGCAAAGTCAGATATGAAGCGAGGCGTGTAGGTTGCAAGACCTAGCAAACTGCGTACTTCGTTTTTGTCTACGGGTGGTCCTGCCTTGTGTAATGCTTCAACCTTCTTTGGGGATGCATATTGCCGTCTGCTGAGAAGACGTGACAGAAATACTCGATGCTTCTTTGGTTAAAAGCACACTTTGCCAGATTTGCTGTGATACTTTTTCTTTACGGCGGTGCAGCACTAGTTCAAGACTTCTATCGTGTTCACCTTGAGTGCTACCAAACACGATGATGTCACCAGAAATGTCCCGAGTGTCATCGATCACTTGTGCAATTATGTCTTTGAAGATCTCTGAAGCACTGTTTAGTCCGAAGAACAAACGCTTGTACCGTCGAATGCGGACGTGCGTAGTGAATGTTGTTATTTGACGAGATTCTTCGTCAATCTCAAGCTGGTGATATGCAGAACGCATGTCTATCATGGACACCACTGCGGCGCCATTTAAGTCGAGGACAAGGTCATCTATCGTTGGGGTGATGTGCCGTGTTCGCTGGATTGCTTGATTTGGAAGACGCATATCCATACATATGCGGATTTCACCCGGGCTTTTTGGTTTTGGGACAACCAAAATTGGGCTAACCCAGGGCGTGGGGCGCTCCACCTTCTCTATAACGTCCTCTCGTTCTAGACATTGAAGTTCCCGTTCAACTGCTTTGCGTTGATGGAACGGAATTCTATGATGAGGCTGAGCTACCGGCTGGACGCTTGAATCGATTTACAAATGCACTGAATTACCTTTCAGTTTGCCGACTCCACTGAACAAGCATGGGAACTGTTCTGTTATTGGGATAGCACTGTTGACAACTTGAATGTTCGACACTGGTAGCAAACCAAGTTCTTTTGCCGTCTGACCATTCATGAGATTGCCATGTTTCCCTTTCACAATGATGATGGTTGATGGAACCATTTTGTCTGGCGTTTCTATCAAGCCAGTGAACTGCCCTAGTGTGGAAATTACTGATCCTGCGTAGCCGTACAGTTTGCTTTTACATTTAGACACTTTAATGCCATTTTTCATTGCATTATGAGTTGTCTTGTCAACAATGTCTAAGCAAGACCCACTATCTATCATCATGACGACGTCTTTCCCATTGGTTTTGACGATAGCTTTGGGCTGCGACGCCTTGTTTGTAGCGTTGTGCACAGAGAACACATAATCTGCGTCTTGATCAGTGTCTGATGTGTTGCTTTCTACAACCTGATTGAGATTGCTAGGCCGCCTGTAAGATCGTTGTTTTGACATGCCTATTTTGCTCACGATCGCTTGGCGCACGGTTGTGTGGCTCTCTTGTGCATTGTTTGGTTGCTATTTGATTTGTGTTTTGATCGACACACATGCTCAAAATGTCCAACTTTTGACCAACTTTTGCACAGTAATTACAGCGCTGATGTTTGGCTGAACAGTCCCCTTTGTGCGGATACATTCCGCCACAGTAACGACACTTCCGTTCTGCTTGTTGCTTGTTTTGTTGTTTACAAGTAAGCTTCTTGACGCAGCTGGTGCATGTTTGGTTAGCCTGTGCCCGAATGCTGGCTGAAATGTCCGCTGTCTGATATTTAGTTGTTTCTAAACCCCTCCCAAAGTCAAGCAGTTCTTCTAACGTCATTGTTGGCTTACGAAGCGATTCTTCCAGCACGGCGTCAGTGACTGACTCGGTCTTGCAATATGTGTGCGTGGTTTATATGTGTCATGAAACCCACAGTTCTTTTAGAGGGAGCGCAATATGCAGGCATATGCATCAAGCGTTTCATTCTGCTCTTGCTTGGCTTTTCGAAATTAGAAGATAGCGTACAGTTCATGTATTTGCGGGACATAGTACTTAGTCAGCTTACGTTTGTACATTTCATAGTAGTTATCGTCATCAACTTTTAAATTTAAAGTTTCATATGTATTAAACACTTTTTCGCCGGCGACATGTAACAACAGTGCTTTTTTGCGATTGTCATTGGTAATGTTCATTGTTACCAAGCAATTTTTGAACCGACCTGCCCATTTTTGCCGCCTAGGACCTATGGTGTGTGTCTCTGAGTCCGGATCGAACGGTGCGAGCATTGAGAAGTTTATTGACGCCATCTTGCGGCTTGCCTTGTTTACTAGCAAGCAAACGTCAGTCTTTACTGTCCGCTTGACGTTACTGCCACGCTACGCATACAAACTCTTTGCTGCAGCGGGTGTTTTTTGCCATCAATGTCACGCCACTAAACGCCGGACTGCGTCATACTTGCCACCATGAGATTCTCCGTTTTCTTCATTCTAGACATCCCGCATTGGCTACATGGAAGTGTCATTGTAGACTGACATCGGACTGCGTCCACATCTGCAGTGTTTCGTCACTTTGTCCGGAGTCTGTTGTCACTCTGTCCGCAGTATGTCGTCACTCTGTCTATGCCCGCGGTGTGTGGTGCCTTTGTCTATGTCAGCATTGTGTCATTACTCTGTCCGCAGTGGGTCGTGCTAGTGCTGGCGGCGACGGTGCTGTGTGTGGCGGGCGGCGGCTGGGATCACGTCGAAGATTGTGAGGGATGCTTGAAGAGGTGCGACGAACACTATGTGGTGTGCGTGACGAGGTGTAACGAACACTACGAGGTGTGCGTGACGAGGTGCAATAAACACTACGAGGTGTGCGTGACGAGATGCAACGAACACTATGTAGTGTCCATGACGAGGTGCAACGAACACTATGAGGTGTGCATAACGAGGTGCAACGAACACTGTGAGGCGTGCATGACTAGGTGCAACGAACACTATGAGGCGTGCATGACGAGCTGAAACGAACACTTTGAGGTGTGCATGACGAGGTGCAACGAATACTATGAGGAGTGCATGACGAGGTGCAACGAACACTATGAGGCATGCATGACGAGGTGCAACGAACACTATGAGGCGTGCAAGACGAGGTGCAAGTCAATGTCGTCGATGCACGAGTGCGCCTGCAAGTGCAACTTGCAGTTTTGTGAGATGGCTATGTTTTCCAATGCATATTACGTGTGTGTGGGGTGTCAAGGAGGGATAGTACCTCTGACGGGGGAGCATGTCGTGATCTTCGGAGTAGCTCGTCCGCTTTGGTTCCCACCTGGCACCCAACTTCGCACACTTATGGATAAAGCTGACACTGCAATACCGGAAAGAAGGACTGCCCTTATTGCAAGAGAACTGCAGCGTTATAATATTTATATAGCCGCTCTGAGTGAGACAAGACTTGCAGAGGAGGGCTGCGTGAGGGAACCAGGCGGCGGTTACACCTTCTTTTGGAAAGGCAAGGTGGAGAATGAGGCCAGAATCCAAGGAGTTGGCATAGCAGTGAAAACGTCTCTCATAAGGCAGCTTCCGGACCTTCCCAAAGGGATCAACGAAAGGCTTCTGATGCTGCGTTTCCCCCAGACCGCCAAGCGCCACTCCACTATCATAAGTGCCTACGCACCCACCCTTACAAGCTCCGACGAGACCAAAGAAAGATTCTATGAAGATCTCGACAGCCTGGTCAGGTCCACACCTGCTAGCGACAAGCTCATCATCTTAGGGGATTTCAATGCAAGAGTCGGAACTGATAGCAGGAACTGGAAGGGTGTCATTGGACAGCAGGGCGTAAGAAGACTAAACAGCAATGGCCTCCTCCTCCAAACATTCTGCTCAGGATAGGCTGTCCCGCCTTCTTACGATGACGTAGTCTATCTTGTGCCATTGCTTGCACCTGGGGTGCATCTAGGTTGTTTTGTACTTATCGATGATGATAGACTATGTCATCGTAAGAAGGCGGAACATCCAGGATGTGAAGATCACAAGGGCCATGCGGGGAGCATCACCGATTGGTCAGGACATTCCTCCAGCTGCACATTGCCCCACTTCAGCGCAAGCGTCCAAATTTGACCAACACAGCCAGGCTGAAACACCAGCGTTACCGCGAGCAATTCCAGGTTGACCTTGATGACAGGCTGATGTCCCACGGACAACTTACTGGCAATACCACAGAGAAGTGGACCCAGTTCAAGCAGATGGTGACGGACTCAGCAAAGTCAACTCTCGGACCGAACAAGAAGGCACACCAGGGCTGGTTCGATGAAATCTGTAAGGCGCTGGATGAAAAGAACAAAGCGTACCTAGAATGGCAGAATGACCCTTCCTCGGTTTACAAGAAAGACCTCTACAGACACCTGCAGAACAAAACGCAGAGAGACCATCGTCAGATGCAGGATAACTGGTGGCAGAAGAAAGCCGAGGAAGTGGAACATTACGCTGAAACTCGCAACACAAAGATGTTGTTCAGTGCCATCAAGTCTGCGTACGGACCATTAAAGTCCAGCACCACTCCACTTCTTTCAGTAAATTGCACCACCCTAATCAAAGACAGGGCTGGTATCAACGAGAGGTGGAGAGAACACTTTAGCAACCTCCTCAACTGTCCTTCAACAGTGAATGAAGAAGCCCTTGACCTCATACCCCAGCAAACCATCAAAGAAGACTTCGATCTTCCTCCCACTCTGGACGAAATGAAAAAAGCCATCAACCAGATGAGTGCAGGAAAGGCTCCAGGAAAGGACGGGATTCCAGCTTAAATTTACACGGCAGCGGGTCCAGCAACACTTGAGGCCTTTCGTGACATCATAACCAGCATGTGGGAAGAAGAAGACATGCCACAGGACCTTCACGATGCCACTACAGTTTCCCTCTATAAAAACAAGAGCAACAAAGCAGACTGTGGCAATTACAGAGGATTATCGCTCTTGTCCATTGCTGGGAAGATTATTGCCCGCATCGTTCTGAACCGACTCATAGCCAGTGTCGCTGAGGCAAACCTTCCAAAAGCACAGTGCGGATTTCGACCTGATCGAAGAACAGAGGACATGGTCTTTGCAGTCAGACAAGTACAGGAAAAATGCATTGAGCAGAATATGGACATATTTGCTGTATTTATAGACCTCACCAAGGCCTTTGACACTGTCAGGACAGCGCTGTGGATAATTCTGACAAAACTTGGTTGTCCAAGGAATTTTGTCCACATCATCCGGCTATTTCATGACAACATGACAGGTGAAATGCTTTCAGACGGTGCAACCTCGGCCCCATTTGACATTTCAAACGGAGTGAAGTAAGGTTGTGTGCTTGCTCCAGTTCTTTTCAACCTGTTCTTTACGTGCGTCTTGAAATATGCCGTAAGAGATTTGGACATTGTGTTCTACCTAAAGTATCGGCTAGACGGTTCAGTGTTCGACCTCCGCCGCCTTGCTGCTAGAACCAAGACACTGCAACGACTCATTTTCGAGGCATTCTTTGCTGACGACTGTGCCCTCGTGACACACAATGAGAGTCATCTGCAGCTCATACTCAACAAGTTTGCAGAGGCGTCTAAACTGTTTGGCCTAACTATCAGTCTTGATAAGACGCAGGTCCTCCTCCAGCCTGCTTCTGACACCACATCACCTGCTCCCACAGTCTCCATCGATGGCACACAGCTAAAGGCAGTGGAGAGCTTCATGTACCTTGGCAGCACCATATCAAGTGACGGGACCTTGGATAAATTGATCGACGCAAGGATCTGCATGGCTAGCCAGGCACTTGGTCGCTTGCGCACCAAGATGTTGAGTCACCACCACATCCGGCGGTCAACTAAATTGCTGGTATATAGAGCCGTCGTCCTCTCATCTCACCCCTATGGTTGTGAGACACGGACACTCTACAGGCGCCACATCAAGAGGCTGGAAGCTTTCCACGTGTGCAACCTCAGGTCTATACTCCATATCCACTGGCGAGACCGGGTGACAACCTCAGGTCTATACTCCATATCCACTGGCGAGACCGGGTGACAACCTCAGGTCTATACTCCATATCCACTGGCAAGACCAGGTGACAACCTCAGGTCTATACTCCATATCCACTGGCAAGACCAGGTGACAACCTCAGGTCTATACTCCATATCCACTGGCAAGACCGGGTGACAACCTCAGGTCTATACTCCATATCCACTGGCAAGACCAGGTCAGGTCTATACTCCATATCCACTGGCAAGACCGGGTGACAACCTCAGGTCTATACTCCATATCCACTGGCAAGACCAGGTGACAACCTCAGGTCTATACTCCATATCCACTTGCAAGACCGGGTGACACCTCAGGTCTATACTCCATATCCACTGGCAAAACCGGGTGACAACCTCAGGTCTATACTCCATATCCACTGGCAAAACAGGGTGACAACCTCAGGTCTATACTCCATAACCACTGGCAAAACAGGGTGACAACCTCAGGTCTATACTCCATATCCACTGGCAAGACCGGGTGACAACCTCAGGTCTATACTCCATAACCACTGGCAAGACCGGGTGACAACCTCAGGTCTATACTCCATATCCACTGGCAAGACCGGGTGACACACCTTGAGGTGCTTGAGAGAGCACAGACCACTAGCATCGAGGTGATGATTATGAGAGCCCAACTACGACGGACCGGGCATGTCATCCGTATGGATGAGACAAAGATTCCCCAAAAGCTTCTCTACGGCGAGCTCTCTGAAGGTCACAGGCACCAGGGACGTCTCCGCATGCAATACAAGGACTGCATCAAGGCCAACCTCCAGTACAGTGGCATCCATAAAAAAAAACTCGAGAGCGCAGCAGCTGACATAAGTCAATGGCGAGCCCTCACCAGGACTGGGCCTGTATTCTCAACGACTTACGAATTTCTTAGCGCCATTTTTACGAAACAATGACGTCAAAACATCGTAAGTTACGATTTTTTAGCAAGTGGTATTCTCGAAAATTTATGATACGAATACTCGCAAATATGACGTATATTTTTGCGCAAAGTTACGATAACTGAATAACGTAACTTTTTCGTAAGTTCTGTGGTATCGTTTCCGAAGGCGAAGCGTCGCGATCGTCATTTATGGCTGCAATTTTATTAAATAGTCCCGCATTCCGACGGAGATTTCGCCGGCACCGAATTTTGCGAATTCGTCGAGATGTCCTTGTGGATCTTGACGACTTTGAGGTATGTAACAATATACAATTTGCCATTTTTTATTGACACTGTTAATATTTTCTTATGCCAAAGCGGCGATCCCTAATTCAACAATGCAATGCGTCGCAACGAATCCTGAAACATGTCAACAAAGGGGACCGATTATTATTTGACAGCATCGATGATTGAATGCGCGTTACGTTATATTTTATAATTAGGCATTGCACGTTTAAATACAATTTACATGAAATTTATATTACACAATTCCACTTTATTTGTCCTTTGTTTATAAGGAAGCCGTGGTCAGATACATTGCTCACTAAATACTCCAATTCGATGTAGATTTTTACTTTTGAGAAGCTTACTAAAGACTAGTCACTGCCAGTGGGTCCTAGACGTAGGTGTGGCAAATGTAGAAATAAGAACAATAACAGGAAATAGAGTCACAGGAAACATTTACAACTCTCCCTATGCACGCACGCACGCTTGCACGCACGCACGCACGCACGGACACACACACACTATAATAAGTATTATTGAAAAGACAAAGGTACATAAAATATACAGTAATATACATATAAGTCAAAAGCAAAAAACTAAACACACACATTGCATAAGCTTTTCTTTATACATAAAGATTGTGTCAGCAGGTGTGTTTTTGTGTAATGTGTATTTTTATTTGGCAGGTATAAGTAAAATGTGCAACTATGTACTTACGTCTACAAAAGGTGATGTTCGTATGCCACCTGCTGTGACGGTAAAATGATGTCCTATTTGCGGGAAGGCACAATATGCCTGCCTAGCCCTACTACATATTACATAATGGATAACCAGTTATGAGTTACACACAGTAAGGATATTGTGTAATACACCTATCCATGTCCTATGCTATGCAGAAGTAGAAAACTTTGTATTTATAATAAATGTAATGTTTAATTAAACTTATATTGTGACTTTATTGCCTGTGAGTTGCCGTCATATAGGCTGAAATGCGACATCGAATCCCTATTTATGTCACTTTGTCCAGTACAAAGGGCATTTTAATAGTGACGTTTCACTGTATGTCAAACATATTTGAGTGATCTAACAGACACATATTTAATGTAATTACATATCCTTAAAGAGAGTTTTAATGTAATTACAGATTCTTCAGAGATATCGGATGGATCGAGACACCATCCACTATGTGGAGGAAATGATCAACAATGACATTGCCCGAAAAACTAGACGCAGTCAGGCACTATCAACATTAGACCAGCTGCTATTGGCCTTACGGTTCTACGGAACAGGATCAATGCAGCTCGTTGTTGGTGACACCAATGGGGCGTCCCAGTCTTCAGTGTCAAGGGCGGTGACTGCCGTTACTGATGCCCTAGTGGACAGGGCTGCTCAACATATTAGCATGCCAGCTACAGATGTGGAAGTTCATCAGGTGATGTAACGTGTTGTTTGTTGCATAAATTGTTTGGTGTTCCTGCAGTGCAATGTTACGGTATCAGTTGAAAATAAATGTATCACAAGAAAAATGTAAACATTTATAATGATTTATTTTCAACATAACAAGTAACACGTGATAAGTTGGACAATAACATATACCAATAACTAACCTTTGTCATATACTTACGTGCAATAACTAACCTTGTTGTATTGTGTGTTTGCGTGTGGCGTGCGTACATGCATGCATGTTTGTGTGTGTGTGTGTGTGTGTGTGTGTGTGTGTGTGTGTGTGTGTGCGTGCGTGCGTGCGTGCGTGCGTGCGTGCGTGCGTGCGTGTGTGTGTGTGTGCTTGCATGTAAGTATGACAATAAATCCCATATAAGGATACAAGCGCCGACTGAAAATGAAGAGGTACACACATTATACTTGTATACATATTTATTGTTATATCAAATTTTCACCAATTTGTGGGAAAAAAACATTCACATGGCAACTGCTTTCATTCATTCATGCATTGACAGTTATATTCAGGAGAATACAATTTGTCCCAAAGAGTAAAAAATTCAACAAATCATTTCCTATATAAAATAATGTGTTTATGCCATTTTCAGCTAAAATTACTAATAACATTCTCAAGAAAAATCCCAAAGCATGTATATGTGCACAAGAAATAACAAAACACATAATGCACAATCAATGGGAGAATTACTTATATTACTGTATAAAATAAATACGTTTTTTACATAAAATTATATGTACTCAGTGATAGTCATATACTGTTACTATTTATTGTATGTGGCACAGTGACATGTTACTATAAATTCAATACATATTTAAATACACGAATCCATCATTACTGCAGGTGTATGTCAATCGCAAAGGCTACCATTCCATAAATGCCCAGGTTGTGATGAGTTCCAACGGCATAGTGTTAGACGCAGTGGCGAGGTGGCCTGGTTGCACAACTGACGCAAAAATCCTCGCCAACAGTGCTCTGTGCACTAACTTTGAGACAGGACACCAAAGAGGGATGCTACTGGGTGACATTGGATACCCACTGAAGCGCTGGTTGATGACCCCGATAGCCAACCCGAGCAATGGTCATGAAGAAGCTTACAACAGGTTAATGCACACAAAATATATGCATCGTTTACATCCATCATGATCAAGGGTGGATATGGTTATGGATGTAAAACAATATAAATATGCATAAACCTACAGACACACTAAATTAGAACATAAAATAATATGTGTGTGTGTGTGTGTGTGTGTGTGTGTGTGTGTGTGTGTGTGTGTGTGTGTGTGTGTGTGTGTGTGTGTGTGTGTGTGTGTGTGTGTGTGTGTGTGTGTGTGTGTGTGTGTGTGTGTGCTGCAATGACATAAATATTCATGTTCTTAATCAGTAAGTGGCACATTGACTTTTATGTAAACTTACCCCAAAAATCATATCAATTCAACAGTGACAACATATCAATAGATATCAATATATATCAAGTTATGTAAATTTATATTGTTTATATTTTCAAAGAAGTCGAGCGGGTGGTGGTAGTGTGAATATATGCAGTCGAGGGGGTGGTGGTAGTGTGAAGATATGCAGTCGAGGGGGTGGTGGTAGTGTGAAGATATGCAGTCGAGGGGGTGGTGGTAGTGTGAAGATATGCAGTCGAGGGGGTAGTGTTGGAGACTTTCACGATTAATGGGATATTATTGGATATCGCTAAGACATGCTGCGTCACAATATCAAATTAAATACAACTAGTTCTTTCCGAGCAGATCTGCGTCCCTCAAGCGGAATTATTTCGCATCAGCGAGGATGCATACCAGGGGTGTGTACACATCCATTGCACCACTAGCATACATACATTGTAGCAGTATCACGTTCATCCTTATTTGAGGCAGCATCAAATTCATTAGGTGGTATCAGCACCAAAGTCCGAGTACCATCTGCACAACCACTGTACTTACCATTGACAATGAGATGCAGTTTTGTCTACCTTTATTATTCATACCGTTCAGAGACATGTACAACATTTCACGATGTGATACGTTATATTTAGACATACCATGTCTAACCTTCTGGCCACCTATGGTCATACTGTATACAACGTTGCAGTATGCCCATTGAACTGACATAAGATTGGATAAGAGTAAAACTAATCAAATAACACTGGTATCTTTTACAATCAGTGTGTTCTTTTCTCACACCCTCACACCCACGGTGGTCGACAATTACAAAGATACTAAACTGCAATACGATTGTCTTGTTTTATTGCTTACCGTAGTATTGTATTGTCATGTACATATGCAGACGTAGCAGTGTGTGAATTCTTGACAATTTCCGTGCATAATTTACTTGTTTGGGTAATCTAAATCGATAGGCCTAATTGTCGAAAGGTCAACATTGAATAGAATGAGAAATCCTGATTTTGCCGTGTTATATACCGAATTAAAGGCGGCGTCGAGACGAGTGTTCTGTAAAATGCCAGGCGTCTAGCTTCAGAATTGACGCGTATAGCACACTTTGACTGGCTGGCTTGCTGACTGGCTGTCTGGCTGGCTGGCTGGCTGGTTGGCTAGCTGGCTGGCTGGCTGGCCAATCACAGTCTACATCCGCTACGCTTCGATCAAACATCGAAGCTTAGCTGAGGCTCGGCTATTTGAGTAAACGTGCGTCCTTGATAATGGAACACGGCGAACATAGTCAAGCACGACTATGGGCGTTGTGTCTGCGATTCTGTCACGAAGAATTGTGGAAAGAGGTGGACGGCGGCGGCCATCTGTGCGGTGACCGTGTGAGCAGGGACGCGGAATGAGCTGCTGGGAAATGAGTTCTGCTGGGGCTAGCGCCCTAAGTTCGCTGCTGGGAAATGAATTCTGCTAGGTCTTGCGCCCTAAGTTCTGCTGGGGCTAGCGCCCTGAATTCTGCTGGGGCTAGCGCCCTAAGTTCTGCTAAGGCTAGCTCCATAAGTTCTGCTGGGGCAAGCGCCCTACGTTCTGCTAGGGCTACTACCCTAAGTTCTGCTGGGGTAACCCCTAAGTTCTGCTAGGGCTAGCGCCCTACGTTCTGCTAGGGCTAGCGCCCTAAGTTCTACTGGGGCTACAGACTTGCCGATGCGCTCTCTGTGAGATGCGCGTTTGTGCGCGTCTCACTGTGCGCGTGTCGTCGCTGAATTTGCTGCTGGTCGCTGAGGGGGAGGTTGTTTCAGGGAATCAGTGTGCTTCGGTGTCAGGATACCGTAAATACGTATTTATATCTACAGGGGGCGTGGTGGTACGTAGGGAGCGTGCGTGCGTGCGTGCGTGCGTGCGTGCGTGCGTGCGTGCGTGCGTGCGTGCGTGCGTGCGTGCGTGCGTGCGTGCGTGCGTGCGTGCGTGCGTGCGTGCGTGCGTGCGTGCGTGCGTGCGTACGTGCGGTCCTCTCGGTCCACTGGAAGATAGTGCTGGACATATAATATCAGAGGGAATCCTAATGGCAGAAGACATGAATGAGTACTTTAGTTTGGTGTTTACCAGGGAAGATATTGCGTCACTGCCAGTACCAGAAGTTCAAGGGGGCGGAATCAAACTATTTAGGACAGTTAATTGTAACCCCGGAAATGGTAGCTAAGAAAATCCGGGCAATGAAGAATAATAAATCACCTGGAGTGGATGTGATTCCACTCAAACTACTATTGGAAATTGTAGAACAAATTAGCATACCGATTGCAATAGTCTTCAACTTGCCATTAAACGAGGGAGTGTTTCCTTTGAATGGAAAGAAGCAAACATTATATCATAATTTAAAAAGGGTTCGAGAAACAAGTCAGAGAACTACAGACCAGTGTCTGTAATATCGGTCATTTACAAATTATTAGAAAGACTAATTAAAGATTGCATGGTGGAATGTTAAACACAACTTGATAAACCCATTTCAACATGGGTTTCTAAAAGCGAGATCATGCTTATCAAATATGTTATGTTTTTTGAAGACATCATTAAGTGGGTAGACATGGGATCACCAGTAGATATAATTTTCGTAGATTTTCAGAAAGCTTTAGACAAAGTGCCACAAAGATTACTGCTTAAACTAAAGGTCCATGGTCCAGAGGATGGTATAATTAACTGGATAAAAAAATGGCTGATTGACAGAAGACAACGTGTAGTAGTTGATGGGGAGGCTTCATTTGGAAATCGGTTTTGAGTGGGGTACCACAGGTATCAGTAATGGGACCTATATTATTCTTAATATATATCAACGATTTGGACGATGACATAACAAGTAAGGTTTGACATTTGCGCATGATACAAAAGTGTTTAGAAGAAAATTAAACGTGATGGAGATAGACAGCATTTACACGATGATCTTAACAGGTTGATCGAATGGTTTGAAAAATGACAGATGTTCAATTTTGGGAAATATAAATGCCTCCACACAGGAGATGTAGAATATAAAATGGGTGCACTGTACTAAGTGGTGCTGTAAAAGAAAAGAACTTATGGTTAACCATTAGTGCTGATATGAAGGTTTCAGAGCAGTGCGGAATTGCAGCTTCAAAGGGAAATCATATCCTTGGATTAATTAGGCGAAATATAGCGTATAAGGAAAACTTACTAATAATACCGCTGTATAAAACAATAGTTAAGCCTCGTTTAGAATATTGTATTCAAGTGTGGAGGCCATATCGCAAGAAAAACATAGATATGCTAGAAAGAGTACAGAGGAGAGCGACTAAAATGATACATGTACCCTGTGTCCTACGGGTACTGGAAACAATTCCATCCTTCCATGCTTTGATGGAGTGTGATATGACTTCATTCTTCTCAGGTCGCACCAAGAAAACGGCATAGAGGGTCTTTGAGCAGTACCATCAGCTACTTCAAAACCTGTGGAAAGGTGACATAACGGAAGACATCGCGAAAGATGCAGAACAGTTTGTCTGCAGACTATACAATGCTCAAGGTGTGGATACAGTCAGTGAGACACGGTCACAGTCATTTCACATGCTCTCGAGTCCCTTCCACCAACAAGTGATGCGTTATCTTACCACCTGAAACGACCATATTACCAGGCAGCAGTGTGGAGATAGGCCCATGTCAACTAACCAGATCTGCCCCCTCCCGAATGGAGAGAAGAGGAGGGTAAACTAGTGCCAACATTGATGTCATTGCCACCTGTACCCCAATCCTGTCTTGATATGATCTCCTGTGGCTGTATTACTGGCAGCAGCAATCTACGCTGGGATGCAGGGAATTTCACTTGCCCTGTTCGGCACAATGCAAATGCAAAGAAGCCAGTTACAGTTGTTGTAATGACTGGCGCAACTGATCAACTCCTCGGCTACTAGGACATCGTTTGAATAACAATAACGAAATTTATATTACAAATGTTACAAATGCTCACTCTGTAGCACAACAATGTGTTAATTGTAGAATAGTCTCTTTGTTTGTCCACTAAGTGAAAGACATAATTCAGAAGAGAATATTGTTATTACTAGTAACATTTGTATAGCGCCATATACTCGGGTTGAAGGTATACTGTCCGTCGGATTGCATTAAACAAAACCGAAACGTTGTTTGCAATTTGAACACGTTATATTGAAACGTTCAGATTGAAATCAATGATAGGCCTATAGTAATTGCCGTATTTACAGAGTGTGAGATGACAGCGGCATAAAGCACGATGTTTCGTTTGCACAGACTTTGCCTCGACTAGGTAACCTGCTATACTTTTATTTCCAATTGTATTATATATGTACATTAACCACAATCGATCGACTTGCATAGAGTTCGCGCGTTTGAAATACCGCGTGTCACGCTCGTTTCTTGCCATTTATGTCTATTTACAATGTAAACCTAAACAATGTTTGCATAAAACAGGATCTCACAACGAGATTCAGTTCAAAAGCTTGGGAGGATAATGCATTAATCTGTTTGATAATTAATAGACGATCTCTGGAAGAAAAGGTACTGTCTACAGCCAGATACCCATTCATACCTGACCGAACTGAGGCAACAGGGAATAATCGAATTTGGTATAGAACAAGATGTATATTTGACCCCATACTAAATTACATTGATGAAATGTCACCATCTTGAAATCTGAGATGGTTACATATATTCACTTCAAATAGGTTTAAATAAAAAACATCCCTACTCCCTAACATGTGGGTGTAGCTACTGATATCACATATCTCTGTGGCTTAGAATTTGAGATATGACAAAAACAATAACTGATTATGGAGGCCATTTTGAAAACCAAAATGGATGTTTTAAACTATAACCAACATATTGATAACAGCATTTGTGGCTTCGGAGAATGTTTGTAGGTGTGTGATGAAACTGAAGTAATTGTTCTATGTGTACTGTTAGTTCAGATATGACACCAATTGTGATTGTACATAGTCGCCATTCTTCAATCCAAGATGGACGCCATAAACAGTGATCAGAAAACTAATAAAAATGTTCTGGCTTTGGAACATGTTTCAGGGGATGTGTTGAACATAAAACTTCTCTGTGTCTTAGATATTCAACATTAATAATTGTGATTGGTCATGGTCACCATTTTAAAATCCAAGATGGCCGCCGTAGATACCGATAAAATTAGCGCTGACGTGTGAGGATGTTCTAAGGTGTGTGTTGAAGCACTTTTACCATGATCATACCCTTGGTGTTCTATTTAAACTCGATAAATAGAAATGACCTCGGTGGCAGCCATTTTTCATTTCCCATTTGAAGGTCGTAGAGTGAAGGGACAAGGTGACAGATACTAAAATCGGATTCAGCACCCTCAAATTATGTTAAAAAGGTGGTCAGTCCATATAGATCAACAACTTTTATTTTTTATATCCAAAGCGTATTTTACCTGGTAGAGGCTTTTGTCTAACGTCTCACGTTGACTTCTTCAGTACCGATAACACTGAATGACGTCATCGTACACGTGAGGCAGTTCGTAATTGTCCTCGTTTCTGTTGATGGATGTTCTGGTCTTCCTGATTCAAAAGGCTTCTTTTATGTGCTGGATTCTGGTCTGTCCACTTTTCCCAAAAAATGCCTTTCTAACTTTATAGAAGCACATTTCTGGGATTTCAGACAAGACTAATCCATATCCAAAGAAGAAATGTAGCAAAATGACAGATTTTGGTAGATAAGGGATGAAAAATAATGGACCAACCCAAACAATGTTCTGACTCCGACCAAAATGTTAAGGCTAATAAAGAAGGAAGCAGAGTATTGTTTAGCACGTGTAGTACTAAAAGCACCTCGTTTCTCACCATCTCTACCCCTACTTAGACAGTTGCATTGGCTTCCAGTTACACATCGAATACAATTCAAATTAGCCACTATCCCATATCGTACCCTTTCTACGCAACACCCATCCTATTTGTTTAGCCTCCTTCGTTTTTCCGATATCCCCAGGAATCTCAGATCATCTGTTTCACAACGACTTTTTGTTCCGAAACCCAAGCTTAATATCGGCAAACGTGCTTTTTCTGTAGCTGCACCCAAAATCTGGAATCTACTCCCTATCGCTTTAAAATCATCTGAGACTATAAATACCTTTCGTCAAAAACTTAAGACTTATTTATTTGAAATTGCATTCCCATCCTAACCTTCGGTGGTCCCTTGCTCTAATGATGACTCTTGCTTGTACCTGTTAAATGATTCTTGTATGTTGCGCCTCTGAGCTCAGATTCCTGGGGATTTAGGTGCTATAGAAGTTTTTAATTTTTATTATTATTATTATTATTATCAAATTGATAAATGTTGATAAATTATAAATGTAGTAAAACGGCAGATTTTGTTTGATAGGGGGGTGAAAAATAATGGACCCACTCAAAATAATTGCTGGCTCCGATCAAAAAGTTAAAGCCCCAACCTAAGGAAGCTATGGGAAACGTTTGGTGCTTTTATCCGGTCTATCACCATATCCCAAATATATGTCGCTAAGGCAGAATAAACGGTAGTCTAACATAATTAATGCCCAAATTTGTTTTAAAGAAGCAGAAACAACTTTTTCGATTCAACAATTCAACATTTACAAAAACCACCTTGCTATGACTTAAAACCTCAAATAGCCATTTAAAATCCCAAATTCCGTGGAAGGTCGTGAGCCAACGAGGGCTTGATGACACATCACGTTATTAACATATCCATCTAATTAGAAATCGGACCTGAGGCCTTCGAAAGCGCTGTCATGTAAACAGCCTATTTCCTCCCGAAACACTTACATTATAGCAACATCTTTTGTCAATACAAATGTCATGTAAACAACCTATTTCCTCCCGAAACACTTACATTATAGCAACGTCATTTGTCAACACAAATGTCATGTAAACAACCTATTTCCTCCCGAAACACTTACATTATAGCATCATCATTTGTCAATACAAATGTCATGTAAACAACCTATTTCCTCCCGAAACACTTACATTATAGCAACAATTTATAAAAAAAAAATGTCATGTAAACAAACTATTTCCTCCCGAAACACTTACATTATAGCAACATCATTTGTCAAAACAAATGTCATGTAAACAGCCTATTTCCTCCCGAAACACTTACATTATAGCAACATCATTTGTCAATACAAATGTCATGTAAACAACCTATTTCCTCCCGAAACACTTACATTATAGCAACATCATTTGTCAATACAAATATCATGTAAACAGCCTATTTCCTCCCGAAACACTTACATTATAGCAACATCATTTGTCAATACAAATGTCATGTAAACAAACTATTTCCTCCCGAAACACTTACATTATAGCAACATCATTTGTCAATACAAATATCATGTAAACAGCCTATTTCCTCCCGAAACATTTACATTATAGCAACATCATTTGTCAATACAAATGTCATGTAAACAGCCTATTTCCTTCCGAAACACTTACATTATAGAAACATCATTTGTCAATAAAAAATGTCATGTAAACAAACTATTTCCCTCCGAAAAACTTACATTATAGCAACTTCATTTGTTAATAAAAATAAACGGACAATCTCTCAGCTATATAACCAGAACGTGATAGCCACGTGGGTAAGGTTTCAGTCTTACCCAACAAGAAGGTATTATATACATCATGATTGTGTGCGGTCTCAATCTCACCCAACAAGAACGTATCAGAGACATCATGATTGTGTGCGGTCTCAATCTCACCCAACCAGAACGTATCAGACACATCATGATTGCGTGCGGTCTCAATCTCATGCAATCAGAACCAGAACATATTAGAGACATCACGATTGGGTGCGGTCTCTATCTCACCCAACCAGAATCTATTAGATATTTCTTTATTGGGCGCGGTCACCGTTTTCCTTCTTTTTTCCTAGTTGTTTCTAGCGCTCGGCAACGTTCTATTAAGTGGCTTTGTAAATATATAAAAATCCTATAATAAAAAACATTGGATAGGATCGATGCCACCCACCCACCCCATCCAAAATTGCAGTGATATATTTACATGTATCTACGTCTTCAAGTGACGGAGTTGCTAAAAATAATTACCGGGGTATATACAGAGAGGTTCCCAATGCTTTCTATTGAAAAGAATGGTTAGAACACATTACACGTCAGTGAATTGCAACTGGTTTATTATATCAACAATTAACTACACATTTACAGGCATAACTGAAAATGTATATAAAGAGCAGAATTCGCCACATTTCGCGTTCACTGAGGAGTCACTCATTGTTTCTTCTGCATATGGCCTGTGCCTTTCTTGTGTTTGAGCAAATAGTGAGAGCCAGGGACATTTTTCAAACACACTGTAGATGCTGTATACAGCTTTCTAACTTTTGCAGGTGACTGGATGTCGTTGTTGCTGTTGTGTGTGCGTTTCTTTTTTCTCTATCCACTACAAAAATTAAAATCTTTACAATTTTGTTATTCCAAATGGACCCTTCACCCACAAACCAACATCAAAATTGTATTGGATTATTGGAATTTGTTATATTTACAAAGCCCTTAACAGTTAATTAACTGACTGAATGCTGGCACTGAGGGAGGTCACAGCCAGGGTGCTTGTTGCCCTCAGCGGTTCTATTACGTCCCAAAATGAGACGGGACAGATATTAACGTGATCTCCGAGTCTTGAGGGATACACAGTCCCGAATGTTGAGGGTCAGGTCTTCAGCCATAATATTATATACTGAAAAACAATTTGCAAATTATATGGCGTATGCTTAGCCGTGTGGTTTCCTGATATTGTAACAACTCAGAACGGAAAGAACTGCGCCGCGACTCTACGTGCGCACGCGCGCGTCTGTCGCCCCGTCAAACTTTCCGGAAATAGAATAAACCTCGATGTCTCTACCTCGCAGAGCAGCGAAACACCAAGCAAACGTGACTGAAACATTCAAGTTAATACAGTCAATGACTATGTGTGCATAAATCAATACACAATGCAATTAGACCATGTATATAGTTATACCTGAATTTACTACATTTTCCATTTGTTTTTCTATTTCCATGGAAACGTGGCAGAACTAGCATACTTAGTGTATTTTATTTCCATGGAAACGTGGCAGAACTAGCATACTTAGTGTTTTTTATTTCCATGGAAACGTGGCAGAACTAGCATACTTAGTGTTTTTTTTTTCCATGGAAACGTGGCAGAACTAGCATACTTAGTGTATTTTATTTCCATGGAAACGTGGCAGAACTAGCATACTTAGTGTATTTTATTTCCATGGAAACGTGGCAGAACTAGCATACTTAGTGTATTTTATTTGTTTTCAACAACCTAATTGTCAACTACAAGGGATATTGATTTACAGCAGGAGTCGGCAACCTGTGGCCCGCGGGCCCACTGCGGCCCGCGAAGCTATTTCATGCGGCCCGCGGACTAAAAGCAAGATTCACACAGTGCGGCCCGCTGAATGACAACATGCATTTGCATGGTGCACCTTCCATGGGTGAAACAACCAAATGAATTGTTTCGTTGATGGGAAAGGTTCGACATGACGCAGGTGCCTCTGTGAAGCTCTTCATAGTCTGTTGTATCATCCTCTTAAAAGCCTGTGTGGTAAATCAATGAATATCCAGAGCCACCCATGTGCGATTTTGCATTTCTTGTCGACATCACGACGTATCTCAATCTGCTGAATGTTCAACTCAAGGGACGAGAACATGAAATCAAGGAACTCTTCCAGTTCGCTTCTGCTTTTCTGATCAAGTTGCCGTTGTGGGAGACAACTACAGGACGTCAACTGCGTGCATTTCTCAACACTCCTAAAAAAGAACCAAATAGGAAGGCCGGACACGTACGTAGCATTCGTCGGGCTGCTGAGACGAGAGATGCGCAGCGTTTTACATATATCAGATGTTGCAGTTTCTCTTATTTACAGCCCATCTCACTTATTTGTCGCTCCTCCTCCCTCCCCTCATTGAAAAAGGTTGCCGATCCCTGATTTACAAGTTTTCCCTAGTTAATGTGAATGCAATATCGACAATAACAAAACATTATCTATTTTGTACCATCGTGAGGACGTACTAGGAAGTGGAACATCAATTTTATATTATGTTTGTCTTTCTGCTTACTGTATACACGTCTGGACCAGTAACACTACTGATGCTTATCGTCTGGACCAGTAACACTATTGATGCTTATGTTATTATTGGAAGTCCTATTATTAGTGTTGTTCTTGAATTTAATGCGACGCATTCCAGGGATTGGCGTTGTGTAACTGTGGGGTAACGTTTCATACCTAGTTGTTGGAGGAACTTGGTAGGTTGTTCAATTTAAAGGTTATTTCAACCTTCCCGCTCTCACTGTCATATCACGAACACATATTAGCAATGATGCGTTTTCGCATGATAATCAAAAAATATAATTTGAAAGAGATTGATCTTGCAAATAATTAGGTGATACCGTGACAGTGACCGCTTCTATCCACTGGTTACACATGGACACACACCTACTCTGAGATCACTTCTATCCATTGGTTACACATGAACACACATCTACACTGTAACCGCTTCTATCCACTGGTTACACATGGACACACATCTACACTGTGACCGCTTCTATTCACTGGTTACACATGGACATACATCTACTCTGTGACCGCTTCTATCCACTGGATACATATGGACACACATCTACACTGAGACCGCTTCTATCCACTAGTTACACATGGACACACATCTACAAAGTCGCCGCTTTTGTTCACTGGTTACACATCGACACACATCTACATTGTGATCGCTTCCATCCACTGATTACACATGGACACACATGGATACACATCTACACTGTGACCGCTTCCATCCACTGGTTACACATGGACACACATCTACACTGAGACCGCTTCCATCCACTGGTTACACATGGACACACATCTACATTGAGACCGCTTCTATCCACTGGTTGCACGTGGACAAACATATACACTGTGACCGCTTCCATCCACTGATAAAATAAGGACACACATCTACACTGAGACCGCTTCCATCCACTGGTTACAAATGGACACACATCTAAACTGTGACCGCTTCTATCCACTTTTTACACATGGACACACATCTCCACTGTGCCCTTTTCCATCCACATGTTACACAAGGACACACATCTAAACTGTGACCGCTTCCATCCACTTGTTACACATGGACACACATCTACATTGTGACCGCTTCTATCCACTGGTTACACATGGACACACATCTAAACTGTGACCGCTTCCATCCACTTGTTACACATGGACACACATCTACACTGTGACCGCTTCTATCCATTAGTTACACATGGACACACATCTACAATATGGCCGCTTTTATTCACTGGTTACACATGGACAAACATCTACATTGTGACCGCTTCCATCCACTGATTACACATGGACACACATGGACACACATGGACACACATCTACACTGTGACCGCTTCCATCCACTGGTTTCACATGGACACACATCTACATTGAGACCGCTTCTATCCACTGGTTGCACGTGAAAAAACATCTACACTGTGACCGCTTCCATCCACTGATAAAACAAGGACACACACCTACACTGAGACCGCTTCCATCCACTGGTTACACATGGACACACATCTACACTAAGACTGCTTCCATCCACTGGTTACACATGGACACACATTTAAACTATCACCGCTTCTATACACTGGTTACACATGGACACACATCTACACTGGGACTGATTATATCCACTGGTTACACATGGACACACATCTACACTGTGACCACTTCTATTCACTGGTTACACATGGACACACATCTAAACTGTGACAGCTTCCATCCACTTGTTACACATGGACACACATCTTCACTGAGACCGCTTCTATCCACTCGTTACACATGGACACACATCTACACTGTGACCACTTCTATTCACTGGTTACACATGGACACACATCTACATTGTAACCGCTTCCATCCACTGGTCACACATCTACACTGAGACTGCTTCCATCCACTGGTTACACATGGACACACATCTACACTGAGACCGCTTCCATCCACTGGTTACACATGGACACACATCTACACTCAGACCGTTTCTATCCACTAGTTACACATGGACACTCATCTTCACTGTGACCGCTTTTATTCACTGGTTACACATGGACACACATCTACATTGTGACCGCTTCCATCCATTGACTACACATGGACACACATCTACACTGAGACAGCTTCCATCCACTGGTTACACATGGACAAACATCTACACTGTGACCGCTTCCATCCACTGATAAAACGTGGACACACATCTACACTGAGACCGCTTCCATCCAATGGTTACACATGGACACACATCTACACTGTGACCGCTTCCATCCACTTGTTACACATGGACACATATCTACATTGTGACCGCTTCTATCCATTGGTTACACATGGACACACATATAAACTGTGACAGCTTCCATCCACTTGTTACACATGGACACACATCTTCACTGAGATCGCTTCTATCCACTCGTTACACATGGACACACATCTACACTGTGACCACTTCTATTCACTGGTTACACATGGACACACATCTACATTGTAACCGCTTCCATCCACTGGTTACACATGGACACACATGGACACACATCTACACTGTGACCGCTTCCATCCACTGGTTACACATGGACACACATCTACATTGAGACCGCTTCTATCCACTGGTTGCACGTGAAAAAACATCTACACTGTGACCGCTTCCATCCACTGAAAAAACAAGGACCACATCTACACTGGGACCGCTTCCATCCACTGGTTACACATGGACACACATCTACACTAAGACTGCTTCCATCCATTGGTTACACATGGACACACATTTAAACTGTGACCGCTTCTATACACTGGTTACACACGGACACACATCTACACTGAGACTGATTATATCCACTGGTTACACATGGAAACACATCTACACTGTGACCACTTCTATTCACTGGTTACACATGGACACACATCTAAACTGTGACAGCTTCCATCCACTTGTTACACATGGACTCACATCTTCACTGAGACTGCTTCTATCCACTCGTTACACATGGACACACATCTACACTGTGACCACTTCTATTCACTTGTTACACATGGACACACATCTACATTGTAACCGCTTCCATCCACTGGTCACACATCTACACTGAGACTGCTTCCATCCACTGGTTACACATGGACACACATCTACACTGAGACCGCTTCCATCCACTGGTTACACATGTACACACATCTACACTGATACCGTTTCTATCCACTAGTTACACGTGGACACTCATCTTCACTGTGACCGCTTTTATTCACTGGTTACACATGGACACACATGTACATTGTGACCGCTTCCATCCACTGATTACACATGGACACACATCGACACTGAGACAGCTTCCATCCACTGGTTACACATGGACAAACATCTACACTGTGACCGCTTCCATCCACTGATAAAACATGGACAAACATCTACACTGAGACCGCTTCCATCCAATGGTTACACATGGACACACATCTACATTGAGACCGCTTCTATCCACTGGTTGCACGTGAAAAAACATCTACACTGTGACCGCTTCCAACCACTGATAAAACAAGGACACACATCTACACTGAGAAAGCTTCGATCCACTGGTTACACGTGGACACACATCTACACTAAGACTGCTTCCATCCACTGGTTACACATGGACACACATTTAAACTGTGACCGCTTCTATACACTGGTTACACATGGACACACATCTACACTGGGACTGATTATATCCACTGGTTACACATGGACACACATCTACACTGTGACCACTTCTATTCACTGGTTACACATGGACACACATCTAAACTGTGACAGCTTCCATCCACTTGTTACACATGGACACACATCTTCACTGAGACCGCTTCTATCCACTCTTTACACATGGACACACATCTACACTGTGACCACTTCTATTCACTGGTTACACATGGACACACATCTACATTGTAACCGCTTCCATCCACTGGTTACACATGGACACACATCTACACTGAGACTGCTTCCATCCACTGGTTACACATGGACACACATCTACACTGAGACCGCTTCCATCCACTGGTTACACATGGACACACATCTACACTGAGACCGTTTCTATCCACTAGTTACACATGGACACTCATCTTCACTGTGACCGCTTTTATTCACTGGTTACACATGGACACACATATACATTGTGACCGCTTCCATCCACTGACTACACATGGACACACATCTACACTGAGACAGCTTCCATCCACTGGTTACACATGGACAAACATCTACACTGTGACCGCTTCCATCCACTGATAAAACATGGACACACATCTACACTGAGACCGCTTCCATCCAATGGTTACACATGGACACACATCTACACTGTGACCGCTTCCATCCACTTGTTACACATGGACACATATCTACATTGTGACCGCTTCTATCCACTGGTTACACATGGACACACATCTAAACTGTGACAGCTTCCATCCACTTGTTACACATGGACACACATTTTCACTGAGACCGCTTCTATCCACTCGTTACACATGGACACACATCTACACTGTGACCACTTCTATTCACTGGTTACACATGGACACACATCTACATTGTAACCGCTTCCATCCACTGATTACACATGGACACACATGGACACACATCTACACTGTGACCGCTTCCATCCACTGGTTACACATGGACACACATCTACATTGAGACCGCTTCTATCCACTGGTTGCACGTGAAAAAACATCTACACTGTGACCGCTTCCATCCACTGAAAAAACAAGGACCACATCTACACTGGGACCGCTTCCATCCACTGGTTACACATGGACACACATCTACACTAAGACTGCTTCCATCCACTGGTTACACATGGACACACATTTAAACTGTGACCGCTTCTATACACTGGTTACACACGGACACACATCTACACTGAGACTGATTATATCCACTGGTTACACATGGAAACACATCTACACTGTGACCACTTCTATTCACTGGTTACACATGGACACACATCTAAACTGTGACAGCTTCCATCCACTTGTTACACATGGACACACATCTTCACTGAGACTGCTTCTATCCACTCGTTACACATGGACACACATCTACACTGTGACCACTTCTATTCACTTGTTACACATGGACACACATCTACATTGTAACCGCTTCCATCCACTGGTCACACATCTACACTGAGACTGCTTCCATCCACTGGTTACACATGGACACACATCTACACTGAGACAGCTTCCATCCACTGTTTACACATGGACACACATCTACACTGAGACCGTTTCTATCCACTAGTTACACATGGACACTCATCTTCACTGTGACCGCTTTTATTCACTGGTTACACATGGACACACATGAGACCACTATCCACTGGTTACACATGGACCGCTTCTATCCACTGTTACACATGGACACACATCTACACTGAGACCGCTTCTATCCACTTGTTACACATGGACACACATCTACACTGAGACCGCTTCTATCCACTTGTTACACCTGGACACACATCAACACTGTGACCGCTTATATCCACTTGTTACACATGGACACACATCTACACTGAGACTGCTTCTATCCACTTGTTACACATGGACACACATCTACACTTAGACCGTTTCTATCCACTTGTTACACATGGACACACATTTACACTGAGACCTCTTCTATCCACTTGTTACACATGGAAACACATCTACACTGAGACCGCTTCAATCCAGTTGTAACACATGGACACACATCTACACTGTGACCGCTTCTATCCACTGGTTACACATGGACACACATCTACACTGAGACCGCTTCTATCCACTTGTTACACATGGACACACATATACACTGAGTCCGCTTCTATCCACTTGTTACACATGGACACACATCTACACTGAGACCGCTTCTATCCACTGGTTACACATGGACACACATCTACACTGTGACCGCTTCCATCCACTGGTTTCACATGGACACACATCTACATTGAGACCGCTTCTATCCACTGGTTGCACGTGAAAAAACATCTACACTGTGACCGCTTCCATCCACTGATAAAACAAGGACACACATCTACACTGAGACCGCTTCCATCCACTGGTTACACATGGACACACATATACACTAAGACTGCTTCCATCCACTGGTTACACATGGACACACATTTAAACTGTGACCGCTTCTATACACTGGTTACACATGGACACACATCTACACTGGGACTGATTATATCCACTGGTTACACATGGACACACATCTACACTGTGACCACTTCTATTCACTGGTTACACATGGACACACATCTAAACTGTGACAGCTTCCATCCACTTGTTACACATGGACACACATCTTCACTGAGACCGCTTCTATCCACTCGTTACACATGGACACACATCTACACTGTGACCACTTCTATTCACTGGTTACACATGGACACACATCTACATTGTAACCGCTTCCATCCACTGGTTACACATGGACACACATCTACACTGAGACTGCTTCCATCCACTGGTTACACATGGACACACATCTACACTGAGACCGCTTCCATCCACTGGTTACACATGGACACACATCTACACTGAGACCGTTTCTATCCACTAGTTACACATGGACACTCATCTTCACTGTGACCGCTTTTATTCACTGGTTACACATGGACACACATCTACATTGTGACCGCTTCCATCCACTGACTACACATGGACACACATCTACACTGAGACAGCTTCCATCCACTGGTTACACATGGACAAACATCTACACTGTGACCGCTTCCATCCACTGATAAAACATGGACACACATCTACACTGAGACCGCTTCCATCCAATGGTTACACATGGACACACATCTACACTGTGACCGCTTCCATCCACTTGTTAAACATGGACACATATCTACATTGTGACCGCTTCTATCCATTGGTTACACATGGACACACATATAAACTGTGACAGCTTCCATCCACTTGTTACACATGGACACACATCTTCACTGAGATCGCTTCTATCCACTCGTTACACATGGACACACATCTACACTGTGACCACTTCTATTCACTGGTTACACATGGACACACATCTACATTGTAACCGCTTCCATCCACTGATTACACATGGACACACATGGACACACATCTACACTGTGACCGCTTCCATCCACTGGTTACACATGGACACACATCTACATTGAGACCGCTTCTATCCACTGGTTGCACGTGAAAAAACATCTACACTGTGACCGCTTCCATCCACTGAAAAAACAAGGACCACATCTACACTGGGACCGCTTCCATCCACTGGTTACACATGGACACACATCTACACTAAGACTGCTTCCATCCACAGGTTACACATGGACACACATTTAAACTGTGACCGCTTCTATACACTGGTTACACACGGACACACATCTACACTGAGACTGATTATATCCACTGGTTACACATGGAAACACGTCTACACTGTGACCACTTCTATTCACTGGTTACTCATGGACACACATCTAAACTGTGACAGCTTCCATCCACTTGTTACACATGGACTCACATCTTCACTGAGACTGCTTCAATCCACTCGTTACACATGGACACACATCTACACTGTGACCACTTCTATTCACTTGTTACACATGGACACACATCTACATTGTAACCGCTTCCATCCACTGGTCACACATCTACACTGAGACTGCTTCCATCCACTGGTTACACATGGACACACATCTACACTGAGACAGCTTCCATCCACTGTTTACACATGGACACACATCTACACTGAGACCGTTTCTATCCACTAGTTACACATGGACACTCATCTTCACTGTGACCGCTTTTATTCACTGGTTACACATGGACACACATGTACATTGTGACCGCTTCCATCCACTGATTACACATGGACACACATCGACACTGAGACAGCTTCCATGCACTGGTTACACATGGACAAACATCTACACTGTGACCGCTTCCATCCACTGATAAAACATGGACACACATCTACACTGAGACCGCTTCCATCCAATGGTTACACATGGACACACATCTACACTGTGACCGCTTCCATCCACTTGTTACACATGGACACATATCTACATTGTGACCGCTTCTATCCACTGGTTACACATGGACACACATCTAAACTGTGACAGCTTCCATCCACTTGTTACACATGGACACACATCTTCACTGAGACCGCTTCTATCCACTCGTTACACATGGACACACATCTACACTGTGACCACTTCTATTCACTGGTTACACATGGACACACATCTACATTGTAACCGCTTTCATCCACTGGTTACACATGGACACACATCTACACTGAGACCGCTTCTATCCACTAGTTACACGTGGACACTCATCTACACTGTGACCGCTTTTATTCACTGGTTACACATGGACACACATCTACATTGTGACCGCTTCCATCCACTGAATACACATGGACACACATGTACACTGAGACCGCTTCCATCCACTGGTTACACATGGACAAACATCTACACTGTGATCGCTTCCATCCACTAATCAAAACATGGACACACATCTACACTGAGACCGCTTCCATCCACTGGTTACACATGGACACACATCTACACTGAGACCGCTTCCATCCTCTGGTTACACATGGACACACATCTACACTAAGACTGCTTCCATCCACTGGTTACACATGGACACACATTTAAACTGTGACCGCTTCTATACACTGGTTACACATGGACACACATCTACACTGGGACTGATTATATCCACTGGTTACACATGGACACACATCTACACTGTGACCACTTCTATTCACTGGTTACACATGGACACACATCTAAACTGTGACAGCTTCCATCCACTTGTTACACATGGACACACATCTTCACTGAGACCGCTTCTATCCACTCGTTACACATGGACACACATCTACACTGTGACCACTTCTATTCACTGGTTACACATGGACACACATCTACATTGTAACCGCTTCCATCCACTGGTTACACATGGACACACATCTACACTGAGACTGCTTCCATCCACTGGTTACACATGGACACACATCTACACTGAGACCGCTTCCATCCACTGGTTACACATGGACACACATCTACACTGAGACCGTTTCTATCCACTAGTTACACATGGACACTCATCTTCACTGTGACCGCTTTTATTCACTGGTTACACATGGACACACATCTACATTGTGACCGCTTCCATCCACTGACTACACATGGACACACATCTACACTGAGACAGCTTCCATCCACTGGTTACACATGGACAAACATCTACACTGTGACCGCTTCCATCCACTGATAAAACATGGACACACATCTACACTGAGACCGCTTCCATCCAATGGTTACACATGGACACACATCTACACTGTGACCGCTTCCATCCACTTGTTAAACATGGACACATATCTACATTGTGACCGCTTCTATCCATTGGTTACACATGGACATACATATAAACTGTGACAGCTTCCATCCACTTGTTACACATGGACACACATCTTCACTGAGACCGCTTCTATCCACTCGTTACACATGGACACACATCTACACTGTGACCACTTCTACTCACTGGCTACACATGGACACACATCTACATTGTAACCGCTTCCATCCACTGGTTACACATGGACACACATCTACACTGAGACTGCTTCCATCCACTGGTTACACATGGACACACATCTACACTGTGACCGCTTCCATCCACTGGTTACACATGGACACACATCTACACTGATACCGCTTCTATCCACTAGTTACACATGGACACTCATCTTCACTGTGACCGCTTTTATTCACTGGTTACACATGGACACACATCTACATTGTGACCGCTTCCATCCACTGACTACACATGGGCACACATCTACACTGAGACAGCTTCCATCCACTGGTTACACATGGACAAACATCTACACTGTGACCGCTTCCATCCACTGATAAAACATGGACACACATCTACACTGAGACCGCTTCCATCCAATGGTTACACATGGACACACATCTACACTGTGACCGCTTCCATCCACTTGTTACACATGGACACATATCTACATTGTGACCGCTTCTATCCATTGGTTACACATGGACACACATATAAACTGTGACAGCTTCCATCCACTTGTTACACATGGACACACATCTTCACTGAGATCGCTTCTATCCACTCGTTACACATGGACACACATCTACACTGTGACCACTTCTATTCACTGGTTACACATGGACACACATCTACATTGTAACCGCTTCCATCCACTGATTACACATGGACACACATGGACACACATCTACACTGTGACCGCTTCCATCCACTGGTTACACATGGACACACATCTACATTGAGACCGCTTCTATCCACTGGTTGCACGTGAAAAAACATCTACACTGTGACCGCTTCCATCCACTGAAAAAACAAGGACCACATCTACACTGGGACCGCTTCCATCCACTGGTTACACATGGACACACATCTACACTAAGACTGCTTCCATCCACTGGTTACACATGGACACACATTTAAACTGTGACCGCTTCTATACACTGGTTACACACGGACACACATCTACACTGAGACTGATTATATCCACTGGTTACACATGGAAACACGTCTACACTGTGACCACTTCTATTCACTGGTTACACATGGACACACATCTAAACTGTGACAGCTTCCATCCACTTGTTACACATGGACTCACATCTTCACTGAGACTGCTTCTATCCACTCGTTACACATGGACACACATCTACACTGTGACCACTTCTATTCACTTGTTACACATGGACACACATCTACATTGTAACCGCTTCCATCCACTGGTCACACATCTACACTGAGACTGCTTCCATCCACTGGTTACACATGGACACACATCTACACTGAGACAGCTTCCATCCACTGTTTACACATGGACACACATCTACACTGAGACCGTTTCTATCCACTAGTTACACATGGACACTCATCTTCACTGTGACCGCTTTTATTCACTGGTTACACATGGACACACATGTACATTGTGACCGCTTCCATCCACTGATTACACATGGACACACATCGACACTGAGACAGCTTCCATGCACTGGTTACACATGGACAAACATCTACACTGTGACAGCTTCCATCCACTGATAAAACGTGGACACACATCTACACTGAGACCGCTTCCATCCAATGGTTACACATGGACACACATCTACACTGTGACCGCTTCCATCCACTTGTTACACATGGACACATATCTACATTGTGACCGCTTCTATCCACTGGTTACACATGGACACACATCTAAACTGTGACAGCTTCCATCCATTGTTACACATGGACACACATCTTCACTGAGACCGCTTCTATCCACTCGTTACACATGGACAAACATCTACACTGTGACCACTTCTATTCACTGGTTACACATGGACACACATCTACATTGTAACCGCTTTCATCCACTGGTTACACATGGACACACATCTACACTGAGACCGCTTCTATCCACTAGTTACACGTGCACACTCATCTACACTGTGACCGCTTTTATTCACTGGTTACACATGGACACACATCTACATTGTGACCGCTTCCATCCACTGAATACACATGGACACACATGTACACTGAGACCGCTTCCATCCACTGGTTACACATGGACAAACATCTACACTGTGATCGCTTCCATCCACTAATCAAAACATGGACACACATCTACACTGAGACCGCTTCCATCCACTGGTTACACATGGACACACATCTACACTGAGACCGCTTCCATCCTCTGGTTACACATGGACACACATCTACACTAAGACTGCTTCCATCCATTGGTTACACATGGACACACATTTAAACTGTGACCGCTTCTATACACTGGTTACACATGGACACACATCTACACTGGGACTGATTATATCCACTGGTTACACATGGACACACATCTACACTGTGACCACTTCTATTCACTGGTTACACATGGACACACATCTAAACTGTGACAGCTTCCATCCACTTGTTACACATGGACACACATCTTCACTGAGACCGCTTCTATCCACTCGTTACACATGGACACACATCTACACTGTGACCACTTCTATTCACTGGTTACACATGGACACACATCTACATTGTATCCGCTTCCATCCACTGGTTACACATGGACACACATCTACACTGAGACTGCTTCCATCCACAGGTTACACATGGACACACATCTACACTGAGACCGCTTCCATCCACTGGTCACACATGGACACACATCTACACTGAGACCGTTTCTATCCACTAGTTACACATGGACACTCATCTTCACTGTGACCGCTTTTATTCACTGGTTACACATGGACACACATCTACATTGTGACCGCTTCCATCCACTGACTACACATGGACACACATCTACACTGAGACAGATTCCATCCACTGGTTACACATGGACAAACATCTACACTGTGACCGCTTCCATCCACTGATAAAACATGGACACACATCTACACTGAGACCGCTTCCATCCAATGGTTACACATGGACACACATCTACACTGTGACCGCTTCCATCCATTTGTTACACATGGACACATATCTACATTGTGACCGCTTCTATCCATTGGTTACACATGGACACACATATAAACTGTGACAGCTTCCATCCACTTGTTACACATGGACACACATCTTCACTGAGATCGCTTCTATCCACTCGTTACACATGGACACACATCTACACTGTGACCACTTCTATTCACTGGTTACACATGGACACACATCTACATTGTAACCGCTTCCATCCACTGATTACACATGGACACACATGGACACACATCTACACTGTGACCGCTTCCATCCACTGGTTACACATGGACACACATCTACATTGAGACCGCTTCTATCCACTGGTTGCACGTGAAAAAACATCTACACTGTGACCGCTTCCATCCACTGAAAAAACAAGGACCACATCTACACTGGGACCGCTTCCATCCACTGGTTACACATGGACACACATCTACACTAAGACTGCTTCCATCCACAGGTTACACATGGACACACATTTAAACTGTGACCGCTTCTATACACTGGTTACACACGGACACACATCTACACTGAGACTGATTATATCCACTGGTTACACATGGAACCACATCTACACTGTGACCACTTCTATTCACTGGTTACACATGGACACACATCTAAACTGTGACAGCTTCCATCCACTTGTTACACATGGACACACATCTTCACTGAGACTGCTTCTATCCACTCGTTACACATGGACACACATCTACACTGTGACCACTTCTATTCACTTGTTACACATGGACACACATCTACATTGTAACCGCTTCCATCCACTGGTCACACATCTACACTGAGACTGCTTCCATCCACTGGTTACACATGGACACATATCTACACTGTGACCGCTTCCATCCACTGATAAAACGTGGACACCCATGTACACTGAGACCGCTTCCATCCACTTGTTACACATGGACACACATCTACATTGTGACCGCTTCTATCCACTGATTACATATGGACACACATCTAAACTGTGACCGCTTCCATCCACTGGTTACACATGGACACACATGGACACACATCTACACTGTGACCGCTTCCATCCACTGGTTACACATGGACACACATCTACATTGAGGCCGCTTCTATCCATTGGTTGCACGTGAAAAAACATCTGCACTGTGACCGCTTCCATCCACTGAAAAAACAAGGACACACATCTACACTGAGACCGCTTCCATCCACTGGTTACACATGGACACACATCTACACTGAGACCGCTTCCATCCACTGATAAAACATGGACACACGTCTACACTGAGACCGCTTCCATCAACTGGTTACACATGGACACACATCTACAATGTGACCGCTTCCATCCACTTGTTACACATGGACACATATCTACATTGTGACAGCTTCTATCCACTGGTTACACATGGACACAAATCTAAACTGTGACAGCTTCCATCCACTTGTTACACATGGACACACATCTTCACTGAGACCGCTTATATCCACTCGTTACACATGGACACACGTCAACACTGTGACCACTTCTATTCACTGGTTACACATGGACACACATCTACATTGTAACCGCTTCCATCCACTGGTTACACATGGACACACATCTACACTGAGACTGTTTCCATCCACTTGTTACACATGAACACACATCTACACTGAGACCGCTTCCATCCACTGGTTACACATGGACACACATCTACACAGAGACCGCTTCTATCCACTAGTTACACGTGGACACTCATCTACACTGTGACCGCTTTTATTCACTGGTTACACATGGACACACATCTGCATTGTGACCGCTTCCATCCACTGATTACACATGGACACACATCTACACTGTGACCGCTTCCATCCACTTGTTACACATGGACACACATCTAAACTGTGACCGCTTCCATCCACTTGTTGCATATGGACACACATCTACATTGTGACCGCTTCTATCCACTGGTTACATATGGACACACATCTACACAGTGACCGCTTCCATCCACTGGTTAAGCATGGACACACATCTACACTGAGACCGCTTCCATCCACTGGTTACACATGGACACACATCTACACTGAGACCGCTGCTATACACTGGTTGCACAAGGACAAACATCTACACTGTGACCGCTTCCATCCACTGATAAAACATGGACACACATCTACACTGAGACCGCTTCCATCCACTGGTTACACATGGACACACATCTAAACTGTGAACGCTTCTATCCAATTGATACACATCGACACACATCTACACTGTGACCGCTTCCATCCACTTGTTACACATGGACACATAACTACATTATGACCGCTTCTATCCACTGGTTACACATGGACACACATCTAAACTGTGACAGCTTCCATCCACTTGTTACAAATGGACACACATCTTCACTGAAACCGCTTCTATCCACTAGTTACACGTGGACACTCATCTACACTGTGACCGCTTTTATTCACTGGTTACACATGGACACACATCTGCATTGAGACCTTTTCCATCCACTGATTACACATGGACACACATCTACACTGTGACCGCTTCCATCCACTTGTTACACATGGACACACATCTAAACTGTGACCGCTTCCATCCACTTGTTGCATATGGACACACAGCTACATTGTGACCGCTTCTATCCACTGGTTACATATGGACACACATCTACACAGTGACCGCTTCCATCCACTGGTTAAACATGGACACACATCTACACTGAGACCGCTTCCATCCACTGGTTACACATGGACACACATCTACACTGAGACCGCTGCTATACACTGGTTGCACAAGGACAAACATCTACACTGTGACCGCTTCCATCCACTGATAAAACATGGACACACATCTACACTGAGACTGCTTCCATCCACTGGTTACACATGGACACACATCTAAACTGTGAACGCTTCTATCCAATTGATACACATCGACACACATCTACACTGTGACCGCTTCCATCCACTTGTTACACATGGACACATAACTACATTATGACCGCTTCTATCCACTGGTTACACATGGACACACATCTAATCTGTGACAGCTTCCATCCACTTGTTACAAATGGACACACATCTTCACTGAAACCGCTTCTATCCACTCGTTACACATGGACACACGTCTACACTGAGACCGCTTCTATTCACTGGTTACACATGGACAAATATCTACACTGTGACCGCTTCCATCCACTGATAAAACATGGACACCCATGTACACTGAGACCGCTTCCATCCACTTGTTACACATGGACACACATCTACATTGTGACCGCTTCTATCCACTGGTTACATATGGACACACATCTAAACTGTGACCGCTTCCATCCACTCGTTACACATGGACACACATGGACACACATCTACACTATGACCGCTTCCATCCACTGGTTACACATGGACACACATCTACATTGAGGCCGCTTCTATCCACTGGTTGCACGTGAAAAAACATCTACACTGTGACCGCTTCCATCCACTGAAAAAACAAGGACACACATCTACACTGAGACCGCTTCCATCCACTGGTTACACATGGACACACATCTACACTGAGACCGCTTCCATCCACTGATAAAACATGGACACACATCTACACTGAGACCGCTTCCATCCACTGGTTACACATGGACACACATCTAAACTGTGACAGCTTCCATCCACTTGTTACACATGGACACACATCTTCACTGAGACCGCTTCTATCCACTCGTTACACATGGACACACGTCAACACTGTGACCACTTCTATTCACTGGTTACACATGGACACACATCTACATTGTAACCGCTTCCATCCACTGGTTACACATGGACACACATCTACACAGAGACCGCTTCTATCCACTAGTTACACGTGGACACTCATCTACACTGTGACCGCTTTTATTCACTGGTTACACATGGACACACATCTGCATTGTGACCGCTTCCATCCACTGATTACACATGAACACACATCTACACTGAGACCGCTTCCATCCACTGGTTACACATGGACACACATCTACACTGAGACCGCTTCTATCCACTAGTTACACATGGACACTCATCTTCACTGTGACCGCTTTTATTCACTGGTTACACTTGGACACACATCTACATTGTGACCGCTTCCATCCACTGATTACACATGGACACACATCTACACTGAGACCGCTTCCATCCACTGGTTACACATGGACAAACATCTACACTGTGACCGCTTCCATCCACTGATAAAACATGGACACACATCTACACTGAGACCGCTTCCATCCACTGGTTACACATGGACACACATCTAAACTGTGAACGCTTCTATCCAATTAATAAACATCGACACACATCTACACTGTGACCGCTTCCATCCACTTGTTACACATGGACACATATCTACATTGTGACCGCTTCTATCCACTGGTTACACATGGACACACATCTAAACTGTGACAGCTTCCATCCACTTGTTACAAACGGACACACATTTTCACTGAGACCGCTTCTATCCACTCGTTACATATGGACACACATCTACAATGTGACCACTTCTATTCACTGGTTACACATGGACACACATCTATATTGTAACCGCTTCCAACCACTGGTTACACATGGACACACATCTACACTGAGACTGCTTCCATCCACTGGTTACACATGGACACACATCTACACTGAGACCGCTTCCATCCACTGGTTACACATGGACACACATCTACACTGATACCGCTTCTATCCACTAGTTACACATGGACACTCATCTTCACTGTGACCGCTTTTATTCACTGGTTACACATGGACACACATCTACATTGTGACCGCTTCCATCCACTGATTACACATGGACACACATCTACTCTGAGACCGCTTCCATCCACTGGTTACACATGGACAAACATCTACACTGTGACCGCTTCCATCCACTGATAAAACATGGACACACATCTACACTGAGACCGCTTCCATCCACTGGTTACACATGGACACACATCTACACTGTGACCGCTTCCATCCACTTGTTACACATGGACACACATCTAAACTGTGACCGCTTCCATCCACTTGTTGCATATGGACACACATCTACATTGTGACCGCTTCTATCCACTGGTTACATATGGACACACATCTACACAGTGACCGCTTCCATCCACTGGTTAAACATGGACACACATCTACACTGAGACCGCTTCCATCCACTGGTTACACATAAACACACATGTACACTGAGACCGCTGCTATACACTGGTTGCACAAGGACAAACATCTACACTGTGACCGCTTCCATCCACTGATAAAACATGGACACACATCTACTCTGAGACCGCTTCCATCCACTGGTTACACATGGACACACATCTAAAGTGTGAACGCTTCTATCCAATTGATACACATCGACACACATCTACACTGTGACCGCTTCCATCCACTTGTTACACATGGACACATAACTACATTATGACCGCTTCTATCCACTGGTTACACATGGACACACATCTAAACTGTGACAGCTTCCATCCACTTGTTACAAATGGACACACATCTTCACTGAAACCGCTTCTATCCACTCGTTACACATGGACACACATCTACACTGAGACCGCTTCTATTCACTGGTTACACATGGACACATATCTACACTGTGACCGCTTCCATCCACTGATAAAACATGGACACCCATCTACACTGAGACCGCTTCCATCCACTTGTTACACATGGACACACATCTACATTGTGACCGCTTGTATCCACTGATTACATATGGACACACATCTAAACTGTGACCGCTTCCATCCACTGGTTACACATGGACACACATGGACACACATCTACACTGTGACCGCTTCCATCCACTGGTTACACATGGACACACATCTACATTGAGGCCGCTTATATCCATTGGTTGCACGTGAAAAAACATCTACACTGTGACCGCTTCCATCCACTGAAAAAACAAGGACACACATCTACACTGAGACCGCTTCCATCCACTGGTTACACATGGACACACATCTACACTGAGACCGCTTCCATCCACTGATAAAACATGGACACACGTCTACACTGTGACCGCTTCCATCCACTGGTTACACATGGACACACATCTACAATGTGACCGCTTCCATCCACTTGTTACACATGGACACATATCTACATTGTGACAGCTTCTATCCACTGGTTACACATGGACACACATCTAAACTGTGACAGCTTCCATCCACTTGTTACACATGGACACACATCTTCACTGAGACCGCTTCTATCCACTCGTTACACATGGACACACGTCAACACTGTGACCACTTCTATTCACTGGTTACACATGGACACACATCTACATTGTAACCGCTTCCATTCACTGGTTACACATGGACACACATCTACACTGAGACTGTTTCCATCCACTTGTTACACATGAACACACATCTACACTGAGACCGCTTCCATCCACTGGTTACACATGGACACACATCTACACTGAGACATCCACTTGTTACACATGAACACACATCTACACTGTGACCGCTTTTATTCACTGGTTACACATGGACACACATCTGCATTGTGACCGCTTCCATCCACTGATTACACATGAACACACATCTACACTGAGACCGCTTCCATCCACTGGTTACACATGGACACACATCTACACTGAGACCGCTTCTATCCACTAGTTACATATGGACACTCATCTTCACTGTGACCGCTTTTATTCACTGGTTACACTTGGACACACATCTACATTGTGACCGCTTCCATCCACTGATTACACATGGACACACATCTACACTGAGACCGCTTCCATCCACTGGTTACACATGGACAAACATCTACACTGTGACCGCTTTCATCCACTGATAAAACATGGACACACATCTACACTGAGACCGCTTCCATCCACTGGTTACACATGGACACACATCTACACTGTGAACGCTTCTATCCAATTAATAAACATCGACACACATCTACACTGTGACCGCTTCCATCCACTTGTTACACATGGACACATATCTACATTGTGACCGCTTCTATCCACTGGTTACACATGGACACACATCTACACTGAGACCGCTTCCATCCACTGGTTACACATGGACACACATCTACACAGAGACCGCTTCTATCCACTAGTTACACGTGGACACTCATCTACACTGTGACCGCTTTTATTCACTGGTTACACATGGACACACATCTGCATTGTGACCGCTTCCATCCACTGATTACACATGAACACACATCTACACTGAGATCGCTTCCATCCACTGGTTACACATGGACACACATCTACACTGAGACCGCTTCTATCCACTAGTTACACATGGACACTCATCTTCACTGTGACCGCTTTTATTCACTGGTTACACTTGGACACACATCTACATGGTGACCGCTTCCATCCACTGATTACACATGGACACACATCTACACTGAGACCGCTTCCATCCACTGGTTACACATGGACACACATCTACACTGAGACCGCTGCTATACACTGGATGCACAAGGACAAACATCTACACTGTGACCGCTTCCATCCACTGATAAAACATGGACACACATCTACACTGAGACCGCTTCCATCCACTGGTTACACATGGACACACATCTAAACTGTGAACGCTTCTATCCAATTAATAAACATCGACACACATCTACACTGTGACCGCTTCCATCCACTTGTTACACATGGACACATATCTACATTGTGACCGCTTCTATCCACTGGTTACACATGGACACACATCTAAACTGTGACAGCTTCCATCCACTTGTTACACACGGACACACATTTTCACTGAGACCGCTTCTATCCACTCTTTACACATGGACACACATCTACACTGTGACCACTTCTATTCACTGGTTACACATGGACACACATCTATATTGTAACCGCTTCCATCCACTGGTTACACATGGACACACATCTACACTGAGACTGCTTCCATCCACTGGTTACACATGGACACACATCTACACTGAGACCGCTTCCATCCACTAGTTACACATGGACACACATCTATACTGATACCGCTTCTATCCACTAGTTACACATGGACACTCATCTTCACTGTGACCGCTTTTATTCACTGGTTACACATGGACACACATCTACATTGTGACCGCTTCCATCCACTGATTACACGTGGACACACATCTACACTGAGACCGCTTCCATCCACTGGTTACACATGGACAAACATCTACACTGTGACCGCTTCCATCCACTGATAAAACATGGACACACATCTACACTGAGACCGCTTCCATCCACTGGTTACACATGGACACACATATACACTGTGACCGCTTCTATCCACTCGTTACACATGGACACACGTCAACACTGTGACCACTTCTATTCACTGGTTACACATGGACACACATCTACATTGTAACCGCTTCCATCCACTGGTTACACATGGACACACATCTACACTGAGACTGTTTCCATCCACTTGTTACACATGAACACACATCTACACTGAGACCGCTTCCATCCACTGGTTACACATGGACACACATCTACACAGAGACCGCTTCTATCCACAAGTTACACGTGGACACTCATCTACACTGTGACCGCTTTTATTCACTGGTTACACATGGACACACATCTGCATTGTGACCGCTTCCATCCACTGATTACACATGAACACACATCTACACTGAGACCGCTTCCATCCACTGGTTACACATGGACACACATCTACACTGAGACCGCTTCTATCCACTAGTTACACATGGACACTCATCTTCACTGTGACCGCTTTTATTCACTGGTTACACTTGGACACACATCTACATTGTGACCGCTTCCATCCACTGATTACACATGGACACACATCTACACTGAGACCGCTTCCATCCACTGGTTACACATTGACAAACATCTACACTGTGACCGCTTCCATCCACTGATAAAACATGGACACACATCTACACTGAGACCGCTTCCATCCACTGGTTACACATGGACACACCTCTAAACTGTGAACGCTTCTATCCAATTAATAAACATCGGCACACATCTACACTGTGACCGCTTCCATCCACTTGTTACACATGGACACATATCTACATTGTGACCGCTTCTATCCACTGGTTACACATGGACACACATCTACACTGTGACAGCTTCCATCCACTTGTTACACACGGACACACATTTTCACTGAGACCGCTTCTATCCACTAGTTACACATGGACACACATCTACACTGTGACCACTTCTATTCACTGGTTACACATGGACACACATCTATATTGTAACCGCTTCCATCCACTGGTTACACATGGACACACATCTACACTGAGACTGCTTCCATCCACTGGTTACACATGGACACACATCTACACTGAGACCGCTTCCATCCACTAGTTACACATGGACACACATCTATTCTGATACCGCTTCTATCCACTAGTTACACATGGACACTCATCTTCACTGTGACCGCTTTTATTCACTGGTTACACATGGACACACATCTACATTGTGACCGCTTCCATCCACTGATTACACGTGGACACACATCTACACTGAGACCGCTTCCATCCACTGGTTACACATGGACAAACATCTACACTGTGACCGCTTCCATCCACTGATAAAACATGGACACACATCTACACTGAGACCGCTTCCATCCACTGGTTACACATGGACACACATCTACACTGTGACCGCTTCTATCCACTCGTTACAAATGGACACACGTCAAAACTGTGACCACTTCTATTCACTGGTTACACATGGACACACATCTACATTGTAACCGCTTCCATCCACTGGTTACACATGGACACACATCTACACTGAGACTGTTTCCATCCACTTGTTACACATGAACACACATCTACACTGAGACCGCTTCCATCCACTGGTTACACATGGACACACATCTACACAGAGACCGCTTCTATCCACTAGTTACACGTGGACACTCATCTACACTGTGACCGCTTTTATTCACTGGTTACACATGGACACACATCTACACTGAGACCGCTTCCATCCACTGGTTACACATGGACAAACATCTACACTGTGACCGCTTCCATCCACTGATAAAACATGGACACACATCTACACTGAGACCGCTTCCATCCACTGGTTACACATGGACACACATATACACTGTGACCGCTTCTATCCACTCGTTACACATGGACACACGTCAACACTGTGACCACTTCTATTCACTGGTTACACATGGACACACATCTACATTGTAACCGCTTCCATCCACTGGTTACACATGGACACACATCTACACTGAGACTGTTTCCATCCACTTGTTACACATGAACACACATCTACACTGAGACCGCTTCCATCCACTGGTTACACATGGACACACATCTACACAGAGACCGCTTCTATCCACTAGTTACACGTGGACACTCATCTACACTGTGACCGCTTTTATTCACTGGTTACACATGGACACACATCTGCATTGTGACCGCTTCCATCCACTGATTACACATGAACACACATCTACACTGAGACCGCTTCCATCCACTGGTTACACATGGACACACATCTACACTGAGACCGCTTCTATCCACTAGTTACACATGGACACTCATCTTCACTGTGACCGCTTTTATTCACTGGTTACACTTGGACACACATCTACATTGTGACCGCTTCCATCCACTGATTACACATGGACACACATCTACAGTGAGACCGCTTCCATCCACTGGTTACACATGGACAAACATCTACACTGTGACCGCTTCCATCCACTGATAAAACATGGACACACATCTACATTGTGACCGCTTCCATCCACTGGTTACACATGGACAAACATCTACACTGAGACCGCTTCAATCCACTAGTTACACATGGACACACATCTATACTGATACCGCTTCTATCCACTAGTTACACATGGACACTCATCTTCACTGTGACCGCTTTTATTCACTGGTTAAACATGGACACACATCTACATTGTGACCGCTTCCATCCACTGGTTACACAAGGACAAACATCTACACTGTGACCGCTTCCATCCACTGATAAAACATGGACACACATCTACACTGAGACCGCTTCCATCCACTGGCTACACATGGACACATATCTACATTGTGACCGCTTCTATCCACTGGTTACACATGGACACACATCTAAACTGTGACAGCTTCCATCCGCTTGTTACACACGGACACACATTTTCACTGAGACCGCTTCTATCCACTCGTTACACATGGACACACATCTACACTGTGACCACTTCTATTCACTGGTTACACATGGACACACATCTATATTGTAACCGCTTCCATCCACTGGTTACACATGGACACACATCTACACTGAGACTGCTTCCATCCACTGGTTACACATGGACACACATCTACACTGAGACCGCTTCCATCCACTGGTTACACATGGACACACATCTACACTGATACCGCTTCTATCCACTAGTTACACATGGACACTCATCTTCACTGTGACCGCTTTTATTCACTGGTTACACAAGAACACACATCTACATTGTGACCGCTTCCATCCACTGATTACACATGGACACACATCTACATTGAGACCGCTTCCATCTACTGGTTACACATGGACAAACATCTACACTGTGACCGCTTCCATCCACTGATAAAACATGGACACACATCTACATTGAGACCGCTTCCATCCACTGGTTACACATGGACACACATCTACACTGTGACCGCTTCCATCCACTTGTTACTTATGGACACACATCTAAACTGTGACCGCTTCCATCCACTTGTTGCATATGGACACACATCTACATTGTGACCGCTTCTATCCACTGGTTACATATGGACACACATCTACACAGTGACCGCTTCCATCCACTGGTTAAACATGGACACACATCTACACTGAGACCGCTTCCATCCACTGGTTACACATGGACACACATCTACACTGTGACCGCTTCTATCCACTCGTTACACATGGACACACGTCAACACTGTGACCACTTCTATTCACTGGTTACACATGGACACACATCTACATTGTAACCGCTTCCATCCACTGGTTACACATGGACACACATCTACACTGAGACTGTTTCCATCCACTTGTTACACATGAACACAATTCTACACTGAGACCGCTTCCATCCACTGGTTACACATGGACACACATCTACACAGAGACCGCTTCTATTCACTAGTTACACGTGGACACTCATCTACACTGTGACCGTTTTTATTCACTGGTTACACATGGACACACATCTGCATTGTGACCGCTTCCATCCACTGGTTACACATGGACACACATCTACACTGTGACCGCTTCCATCCACTTGTTACACATGGACACACATCTAAACTGTGACCGCTTCCATCCACT